>CM069911.1:15596383-15706459 GCA_036172215.1 Camellia granthamiana
AACATAGGTATAGAAAATATTTTTTATTTTCTTAAAATCATCATGAGGCAAGAAGAAAGAGAAAACAATAATTAAAAAATAAATTGTTATATCACAAGGCATGAAGAGGGAAAATGAAGCAAAATGGAAAAGGAAGTAAGACAAAGAAAATGTAAAAATATTCTTAAAATTATCACAAGGTAGGAAGAAAAAGAAATAAAATAGTATACGATAATATTTGTATTTTAGGTATCAATGATATAATATTCACATTTTAGGCACACAATAACAATGTTATATCAAAAGCTACATTGGCCCAACGTGCATGGCGAGAACGGGAGAAATCAAGAGAATGTATTCAACCGAGACAAACTTCTTTAATACCGTGTCGTCGTAGTCGTGCTTGCTTGGAACTAGGAACAAAGGCAACTGAGGACACTCAATCGGCGCAAAAACGAACAATGGTTGCACATCCTTCCACATGTTCGTTCTCAATGCCAAGCACATCTTTAGCTCCACAAAGGAATTGGTAAAAAACTGTGTTTAATTCTTCAAATACATACTCCTACTATTACCACTCTATTTTAATTTACACAGAACCAATATTTGTAGGCCTACTCTTACAACTCCTTCCCTTCAAGAGGATCTATGTACCAATGAGGAATTAGAGGATATTCCTATGAGTCCAATGGTTGGTACTCGAGCACATATAAATTCATGTCGTCATTCTCTTGGCAAGATGGATGTATTATGTCCTTTTTGTTCAGCATTACATTGGATGGATGAAAAATTAGTAAAATCATCTCCAAACCGTCCTATATTCGGAACATGTTGTTCAAAAGGGAAGGTTAAGCTTCCTCTGCTTATTACACCCCCTTCACTTCTTCAAGCATTATATGATGGGAATGACGAAAAATCAAAATCGTTTCGACGTTATACTCGAGTGTACAATGCAACCAATGCTTTTACAAGTCTTGGTGCTACATTAGATCCAAGAGTACTTACTGGAAGAGGCCCTACATCATTCACTATCCATGGGGAATTGCGACATCGAACAGGATCACTACTACCACAATCAGGGCAAGATGCAGCTTATGCACAATTGTACATTTATGACCCTGATTCAGCTTTAGAAGTCCGCAATCGTAGAAATCCTCAATTAAGAAGAGATGTTCTAAAAACTATTCAAGATAGTTTATTACAGGTTAATGCATTCGTTGCTAAATTTCGCCAGGCTCATACAATTTTGAATCAATTAGCCTTGACAGGACGAAATTTGCCTGCTCATCTCCACTACAGTTCATCGACAGATCGACGACGGTATAACCTACCAACTACAGATGAGATTGCAGTTGTAATACCAGGTGATGGAACCAAGGTTAGTGGAATGAGAGATGTTATCTTACATCTACATGGAAATAATGAGCTAATGCAAATCAATGAATGTCACCCAGCATATTTGCCATTACGTTATGTTTTATTATTTCCACATGGTGAGCTTGGATGGGAACCTGAGATGAAACTGTGGGATGTTGCACGTGATCGGCCTTCAACTGATCGGCTTACTCAAATGGATTTTTATAGTTATCGTTTGTTTGAACGACCCACAGAGTATTCAACAATTTTGAGAGCTGGAAAATTGTTCCAAGAGTTTTTGGTTGATGCTTGGGCCGCAACTGAACAAAATAGGTTGACTTACTACAAGCTTAATCAAGGGAAGATCCGTGCTGAACTTTACCAAGATTTGACAGATATTGATCCAAATGACCTTCAACCCAATCAAATTGGTCAAAGATTTGTTTTGCCATCTTCATTTGCTGGAGGTCCTAGACACATGTTTGAAATATTTCAAGACTCAATGGCTATCACACGATACAACCAACATCCAGACATTTTTCTCACCATGACTGCAAATCCTAATTGGCCAGAAATTACTTCGGCATTATTACCGCACCAAAAGCCTATTGATCGTCCTGATTTAATTGCCCGTGTTTTTGAGTTAAAGAGAAAGTGCTTGATGAAGGAGATAGAAACGAACCGAGTGTTTGGTAATAAAGTTGCACATGTTTTTACAATTGAATTCCAAAAGCGAGGCCTTCCTCATATGCATGCACTTCTATTTCTTAAGGGTCCAGACAAAATTCGGACATGTGCTCAAGTAGACAAATTGGTTTGTGCAGAATTTCCAGATCCAAAAGATGAACCTATGCTTTTTGAAACTATCAAGTGTTGTATGGTACATGGACCATGTGGTGCTCGAAATCCACAAGCACCATGTATGGAAAATGGTAAATGCACTAAGAGATACCCTCGAGCGTTTGCAGAAACAACTACTATGGATCAAGATGGATATCCTATCTATCGTCGTCGTAATAATGGTCAAGCTCATATTGTGAGGGGGGAAAGAAGTTGATAACAGAGACATCATACCATACAATGCATATCTTTCTAAACGTTTCAATTGTCACATAAATGTGGAAGTTTGTGCCAGAATGAGATGCGTCAAGTATATACACAAGTACATTTACAAGGGTTATGATCGTACAACGATGGTGTTGGGATTGATAAATGAGATCCAACAATATCTCGATGCGAGGTATATTGGACCTCCAGAAGCTGCTTGGCGAATATTTGGTTATCCATTGCATGCAGAGATACCAACAGTTGTACGCTTAGCACTTCATTTACCTGGAATGCACCGCGTTCTTTTTAATCCTGATGAATCATTAGAAGCAATTGTTTCTAGAGCTGGCCAACAAATGTCAACTCTTACTGGTTTTTTTGCATGTTGCGCTTCTATGAAAGATGAATGTCCATTCACTTACCAAGAATTTCCACAACATTTTGTTTGGTTTAATTCAGAAAAGAAATGGAAACCAAGGCAGCAGGGTTATGCAATCGGTAGAATGTACTTTGCTAGCCCTAATTGTGGGGAGAGATTTATTTGCGTTTGCTATTAACTGTTGTCAAAGGACCAAAATCGTTTCAATGTTTACGCACGGTCAACAATGTCTTGCATGATACATTTAAATCAGCATGTGTTGTAAGAGGACTTTTAGAAGATGATGAAGAATGGATACAATGCCTTAAAGAGGCTGCAGTTATGAAAACTGGTTATCAATTAAGGAGATTGTTTACTATTATTCTTACTCAGTGCTCTCCACTGCAACCATATGCGTTATGGAATCAATTTTCAATGCATATATGTGATGATCTTGCACATAAGATTCGAACATTGTTTGCCATTTCTGAACCAACTGAGGCTCAAATTGAAGACTATGGTCTATATCTTTTGAATCAAATGCTCCAATAATCAGGAAAAAGTTTAATTGACTTCCCGCCAATGCCACAACCTTCTACAAATTGGAGTGCAGTAGTTGGTAACAGGTTAATATTCGAACATCAACAACTGCATAATGAGGCACAACAGGCAGATGCAGAAATTATTATTGATCGCCTCAACAATGATCAACGAACAGCTTATGATGCAATCACTTCCTCAGTCTTTGAAAATAAAGGAACTATTTTCTTTTTGAATGGAGGTGCCGGAACAGGGAAAATGTTTTTGTACAATGCGATTGCATTAAAGTGTCGCAGCCTTGGCCATATTGTTATTACTGTGGCTTCATCTGGAATTGCATCATTGTTATTGGTAGGAGGTCGTACTGCTCATTCAACTTTTTCCATTCCGTTGGATGTATTGGAAAATTCAATTTGTTGATTTAGCAAGCAATCATTACAAGCAGAATTGTTTAGAGAAACAAAACTTATAATCTGGGATGAAGTTCCTATGCAGCATAGACATTGTGTTGAGGCAGTTGATCGCACACTTCGGGACACTTGTGATAGTGAAAAGCCATTTGGGGGTATCACTGTTGTTCTTGGTGGAGATTTTCGACAAATCTTACCAGTTATAACCAAAGGAGTCCGTGAGCAAATTGTGAATGCATCATTAAGACACTCTTTTCTATGGAAGGATATACATGTTCTGTCTTTAAATTTGAACATGTGCTTGAATCATGCAAATCTTGAAAATGCTAATTTTGCAAAATTCTTGATGGAGGTAATATTTCTTCAAACTTTTTCTCTATTATATGGTTCTTTTAAATTGACGAAATATATTTACGTTTATGTACTTTAATTGATTTTACTTACTATTTTATTTATTTATTTTTATAAATAGATTGGGACCAATCCTCAGGAAATTGTTAAACTTCCATCAACAATACACAAATGCGAAGATCTAAAAGACATAATCTCAGTAGTTTATCCGCAACTGGATGTGGCAATGACATCGACTGCAACATTTTTAACTGAACGTACAATTCTTTCTGCACGGAATGATGATGTCAGTGCTATCAATACTGCAGCATTGAATATTTTTCCCGGCAACACACATACTTATTTGGCAGCAGACAAGATGTCTGAAGATGATGAAATTGATCGTACTATAATAAATAGATATCCTAATGAATATTTAAATTCATTAGATCCTCCTGGGCTACCAGCTTTTAAGGTAGAGTTGAAAGTGGGTTGTCCTATAATGTTGTTAAGAAATATTGCACCAAAAGATGGACTGTGCAATGGCACAAGATTGATGGTTTCTAGATGCAATACTCGCATAATTGAAGCTCAAATTTTAACTGGAGAAAAATGTGGCAATTTGGTATTCATACCAAGGATATCCCTGACACCGTCTTCTTCAGAAATGCCTTTCCGAATGACAAGACGTCAATTTCCAGTTCGATTGGCATATGCCCTGACCATTAATAAATCTCAAGGGCAATCTGTGAAATTTGTTGGAGTTGATTTGCGCACACCAGTGTTTAGTCATGGGCAATTGTATGTGGCCCTATCTAGATGCACATCTTTTGATCGTATAAGTGTCCTCCTTCCCAATGATGAGCCAGATTCTACTACAAACATTGTTTATCCTGAAATTTTGTTATAGTGTTACTTATGGATCAAAACACTTTTGTCAAAAGGTACAATTTATTTATTGATAAATTTGTTTCTATTGATTATAAATTGTTATTTTAAAAATATTTTACTATATGTGTCGACTTTTGTAGGATTGGGTTAAAAAATATATGGAGCTCGAAAATATAAATACAACTAGATTGCTTCGATGGGGATGTAACAAGGTAATTTCAATTTGAAAGTGTTTTGATATATATATAAATTTTCTTTTGCTAATATACTAACTTTTTTTATTTTCATAAATTAATAGATTGTCGTGCATGCTCCTCACTGGGGGTACATACAAGTTGATACGAGGACTTTTTGGAAAGTGATGAGGCGCTCCTAGGATTTCTAAGAAAGAACAAGTTTGAATCTCATATTTATTTTTGTGAAAAGCGTACATATGCTAGCTATGATCCATATTTTGTAAAGTTTCTGATCGATGTGAAATTTATTACTTACAATAGTTTTGTAAAACCTTTTATTTATGTGAAATTTATAACTAAGTTTAGATGTATGTTAGATAATTTTCATTTGAATTATTGATTTATGCTATGAGTTTGTTTTTGTAAATGTAACACACTAGGTAATATATATTTTTTTGTTTTTTTTGTTTTTTCTTCCTAATATGCTCTTGAATTAGGTTAAACAAAACTAATCATTTTTTATTTGGTTATCTTTTTATTAGGAAGGGTGTTGCATTTTCTTTGTATTACAGAACATTGGCTGGTGTGCTTAATTTGTTATTTGGCATTTTTATTTGTATTGCAGAGCACAGGCTGGTGTGCTTAATTTGTTATTTGGAATTTTTTTTGTATTGCAGAGCATTGGCTGGTGTGCTTAATTTGTTGTTTATTTTTTTCTATTGCATAGCATTGGCTGGGGTATTTCGTCTGATTTTTATATAGATGTTTTTGTGTTGTGGATTTTTGTTTAAAATCTTATGCTTTTATTGTGCTTGATTTTACGTAGCAATTATGTGTTTACTTTTCACTATTTCGTTTACCTATAAATTTGGAAAATTTATGTTCAAATTGATTTATTCACCAAGCAGCATACAATTTATTTATTTTTCATTTATTTAATTTTCTACACAATAAACTGACCACCAAACCATAAAAATTGGTAGATTTTAACTATTACATTAAAATTGATGCAAAATTATAGCTTTGAGATCTCTCTTCTTTACTTCAACCAAAACTCACTATCTAAAAAAATGTGAATATAGAAATTTATTTAGGTACTGTTATTGGCTAGGATAATAAAATGCTTATTTTCTATTACAAATTGCAAGTGGGTTACATAAACAAAAATACTACAATAGTAAATATTTGGTGATATGATCTTTGCTTGCATTTGTGTCATTATACTACAATACACCAAACTCTTTTCAAAAATCTAATTATAAAATTCATTTGAAAATTCAAAACCATACGGATCATCTATTTATATTTTCACCTCAAATTTTTTTTCACAACAAACTAAATAAATTACATTTTAACCCAATAATTTTATATTTGATTAATTGTCACCGTGCCTTCAGGCACGGGCATACCCTAGTACCAAACAAGTGAGAGCAAAAACACCCCTATGATAAGGTAGGGTTACCTTGTCCTAATCTCGTCAAGAGCTAGGGATTCACTACGCAAACAAGCGGTTTCATACAATCCTGCATTCGGGTGAGCAACCTGTCCTAGTTTAGAACAATCTCTCTGGCTTCCAATATGCAACTAGGTCGATTGGTCAAAAAGGGTACCTCAACAAGACCACCTAATATACCTCTCACACCTAACACCGAGAAGTGAAAGCAGGATCAAACGGTACAGAGATAGTTCAGATCCAAGGCTTGTGTTCCCATCGTGACAGAGCCTACAACCGGTCATCCTTATGACACGCTTTTCCAAGCAAGCCTCCAGCAAACCGCTTAGGAATAGCAGATGGCAAACACTGTGACTTAGGCGCACCAATGCAAATGTAATGCAAAAAAACACATAAGTGTAGATAAAATAACATATCATGAGTTCGAGTCAAGTTCTCTAAATCCCTAGCAGAGTCGCCAGAAAATGTAGCTTGACTTTTTTGCGCCCCCTTTCGGAGAGCTCGAATTGGTTCTACAGTTCGGGCTCTTGTCACGGTTCTGAATCTAATATCACAAAATGCAATGCGAAATTGATAAACACCAAAGAGTCCAATCCGGAAAATCTTTTTGGAAAATTGATTTTAAATTAAATAATGCTAAAATTGGACTGCTTTGCCAGATTACAGAGTCGCTACCTAAATATTTTATTTTGGGGGAAATTTAGGAAACCCTGACTCGTGCCAAAGGCCACGTGTCCGTCATCACCAAAGTTGCCTCAGCTTAGAAACTTGGGTACCCACGGAGGGGGGGGGGGGGAGGTCATGAAATGAGCACCCCCGCTCGCCCAATCAAAGGATTCGCCTCTACTAACCATGATATGTCATTTTATAAACATCATGTGTTCTTATTCCAGTTATTAGCTAATATTACTATGTGACGCACACACAAGCATGTATAGACTAAATCGCAAGAATTGGAACAAATCAAGTCATGTTTGTTTTTGAAAATGGTTTGAAGTTGCCACCCTCAAGTGGGCTAAAACGCGGATTTTGCCATCAAACATGATGGGCTTAACCATGATTTGCCACTTCGCAAAGTGGACTTAAAACTCACATTCGTTGAACTGTTCCAATTCAAACAATCAAGCCTTCATCCACAGGCATTCATCCAATTAATCATTTAAGCAAATAGCCTTATGGCAAGCATGCTATCATGGCAACATGGCAATCGCACTCGTGCAAGCATGCTAAAGCATAAAACTCACCGAGTACTCCAAGCTAAAAGAAAAACTAGGTAGAAACAATGCATGACCCTAACTATACAAGATGCCTAATGCAACGCATGGAATATGAAATTAATAGGCTCGACTACTAATATGGCATATGATACAATTTGATAACATGCTTTGAAACATGCATTCAAATAAGTATTGAATTTGCAATGCAGTTTGAATGATGCGCCGAGCCTCGATGCATGCAAGACAAATGAATGGATGCAAACAAGCGAGCATAAGGTATGCTAATCAAAACATGTCCCTAATCTAACCATCAAAAGTGATGAAATAAAAGGGAGAAAGACGTGGGTTGGAAGACATACACACACGCACCCACACTTATTACAACATTGTGCCCTCGTGAAGGAGGGTTTGAATGAATAAGCTAACTAGCTACGCTAATTAAGCTAACTATTACAACACAATTAATTAACTTTTCTAGCTAATTATTACAATAATTGAAGTAAATTAACTAACTATTCTAAGCTAGCTAAAATATTACAAAATGAATTAAGCTAATTAATTACAACACTAGTATGAATGAAATAGCTAACTTATACTAAGTTAACAAAAGCAACTAAATGGCCTCGAGGGCGAGGGACGCATGCATGCTCGGTTGATCCACCCAAAAATGCCATTGCCTTGACATCGGATGCCTCTGTTTGCACCCGTTTGATAACTGAAAATTATACCAACTCCCAAAATGCCTCTGCTCCAACTTAGGAGCACATCTGTGCAGAAATTCACTGGTGCCCGGTCGGCTACAAAAGGTGGCTGTCGGCTACAACAACTGGCTGGTCGACCACTCCAAGTGGCCGTCGGCCACTAAAACTAGCCGGTTGGCCACCCCTTCCTTGGACTTCTCCTTTTGCTGCAACAGAGAGCAAACAGAGTCAAAATAATGTATTTTCAAGGAATGTGTGTACTGTTACCCTCCTTATCATCACACAAACTCGAAGGAGGGTAACTTTTGGCCTTCGAACCATCAACCAAGCATTTTCAATGCATGATGGCTAGAGAACCCAGCTTGTACAAGGTTAATGAGTTCACAAACAAGACCAAAATAACCATCACCTTATCATGCATGATCAAGGGTGACGGTGACCAAGAAAAGTGGCACGCTTCATCACTTTGAGTATGAAACATCCCAATTTTCTCATGTTTGGATTAATGTGCGATCCGAACACATGCAATGTAACACAAAGATGCTTAATCTTGCATCTTTTACTTTGTTCATTTTGTTTACTCATTTTAGATTACCAATCCATTCTTTAATTGATTAGTCCAAGGTGAGTGTCCTCTAATGAGAGAGGTGTCAACCAAGGGATGATTTAAGACATGAGAGAGATCATGCCGTTGGTTAGTAGAAACCCTCAAAAGAGGATTAAAACCATTAAGTACAAATCTCAATCTCAAGCAACCCTAAGGTCAACCACCCCTCAAAGCAAATGAAAAAGTGATGAAATGAGGGAGGTTGCAAATATTATATGTGCTGAAATTACATGCAAAATGACACTACAATATGCAAGCAACTCATGCAAATCATGTTTAAAAGCCAAAAACACCAAACTAGTGAAGATCAATACACTATAGGCATGCAATAAAAAGCTCATAAGGTACAAACACTTCAAAAAAAGTCCTAAAATAGCCTAAAAGGAGTCCTAAAACATGTTTGAAGTAAGCTAAAAATAGTTAGAATAAGAGGCCAAAACATAGCACAAGCTAGAATATCAAGCACAATTGCACTACAAGCATACAAAGCAAGCCTCAAGTGCTCTATCCAGCCCAAAATAGAGTTAAAACATGCCAAAATAGAGCCTAAAACATGCTTGAATTAAGCTAAGTTAAGCTAGAAAATCAAGCTAACATGTGAAACAACCTAGGCATGGAAGTAAGACACAAGGAGGGGAGGCTAACCCATCCTATTTTGGACTTCAAAAGTTGATTTTTACCGCTGAAATAACTTTGGTTTTCAGTGGTTAAAAGAGCCAAAAAGTTTGGTTTAAGGGTGGTGAGAAATGGCACAAAAGGCTTCACAAGCCAAGGAACAAAAAGAGGAGACAACCCCCCTAACTCACCAAGACTTAAACTACCATTTTCAAGCCTCAAAAATAGAGTTTTTTGTAGTTGAAAAACCAGGTCAAAATAGTACAAAAGATAGTAACACAAGTTATGCAAGACAAGTTAAAGAGCAAGTCTTATACCTCTTGAAGCACAAGACAATTTCAAGCACAAATTCAGGCTCAAAACCCTTTCTAAGGCTCCTAGAAGACCTCCTAGAACCTCAGCTCCAAGGTAGTCAAGATTGATCAAGAGTCTATGTGCAAAAGTGTAGAGAAAGCTAACTACAAAGCACAAAACAAGAGGAGAGAGAGAGAGAATTTTGTCCCAAATTGTCTAACCTCTCCAAATGGGGAAGAGTATCCCCTATATATAGAAAATCAACAGTAAGGCTTGTAATCATCCCTCCATACACGTTTATGGAGATGCACTTCAGTGAACAACAGCTGGCATAGCTGGCAAATAAATATTTGAAAAAGGAGACAAATGGCCGTCGGCCACTTCAAGTGGTTGACAAGAACAAAAAGTGGTCGACATGGCCCCTCTCCCTTCCAGGCAAGAGGCAACAAGGTTTTGCCCAAAAACAAGCACAAAACAAAATGGGTTTAGAGGCTCAAAGACAAGGTGTTCCGCCGAGAACTTCGGGCGCTCAAAACAAGCACAAACAAGCATAATCATCGAGTGCACAAACAATGACGTCCAAGTCTTGAGGTCGGTCAAAAATGGGGTGCCTACATACTGGAGCTCGGTTTTCCTGACGAGTTGCCCCCAGATGCTTGCTAAGACAAAAAAAAATTTTGTTGTTGTTTTGTGAGGCTAGTTGTGCCTTGGTTGAATGATGGAACTTTTTCTATTAATCTTTGCAATCTGATACTCTGATACTTTTTTGTTCTAATGCTTACACTATCTATGTTCTTTGCCCCTGGCCGAGCACTGTTGGGACCGTAGGGCTGAATAGATGCTCGGTCTGGTTACTTTGATATGCTTGGTTGTGAAATCGAAGGAGAATGTCTTACTTAGGTCCAGGTTGAGCCTAAGGAAAACAATTGTTTGCCCCCACCTGGGGCTAAGCAAGATTGGAATTGGAGATCTTGGACAGAACTACTGAAGTCTGTTTCAACTTTGATAGCAGGTGTGTACTTTGAATGGAAAAAATATAGAAATGTGGAGTCTTACTCAGATCCAGGTTGGTTCTGAAAAACAATTGTTTGCCCCCACCTGGAGCTGAGTGAGATTAATGCTAGGAGTGTGATCCTGAAAGAATTACCCAAGTCAGTTCCAACTTGTGCTTTGTATGAAGCAGTACGGAAGTATTGATGTATTGATACTTAAGAAATTTTGCGATGTCCGAAAAAGAAAATGAATAGTGAAAAGTCATTAGCATGGTTTCCACTAAGCAATTCCACTTAGCTAAGGTCCATTTTAGTTGCCAAACATAATTCCACCAAGAAACTCCACTTAGCATGTTTGAGTGCTAACTAAAACTAAATTCCGTTTGGTCGCTCTGAGATAAAGTCAGTTTGGTTAAATCCAAAGCTAAATCTGTTTAATAATTATCAAAGCTAAATTCATTTGATTAATACCAAAGCTAAGTCCATTTGATAATCATCAAACTAAATCCGTTTGATAATCATCAAAGCTAAATCCGTTTGGTAAACACCAAAGCTAAGTCCGTTTGATAAACACCAAAGCTAAGTCCGTTTAGTAAACATCAATGCTAATCACTCTTATTTTGAAATGTGTCCCCAGGGCTTAGATTAGAATAATCTGTTTTGACCATAGAGCTATACAAATATTGAAAACAAAAGTTCAAATAAGTGAATAAGCATTTTCATTAAGCAACAGATAAATGCTTGTACACTTGATGAACAATTTTGGGGGTCTAGTCTATTGATAGTACCTTTTGAGGTTGGCTACATTCCAAGGCCGAGGTATGGTTTTGCCCTTGAGATCTACCAAGTAGTATGCTCCGTTCCCAGCTACCATTGTGACCTTGTAAGGACCCTCCCAGTTAGGTCCTAACTTCCCTTCTCCAGGCACCCTTTTGTGGTCCATAACTTTCCTCAGAACCAACTCTCTAGGTGTGAATTGTCTTAGGAAAACTTTCTTATCAAAACTTTTGATAAGTTGTTGCTGATAAACGACAAGTCTGATCAGTGCTGCTTCTCTTCAGCATTCCTCCATGTCCAAAGCTTGCGCAATAGCTTCCTCATTACTGACATCTTCAAAGAATTTAGATCAGAGGGTTGGGAGACTAACTTCTAGTGGAATAACAGCCTTCATTCCATAGGTCAAGGAGTAGGGTGTTTTTCCAATTGAGTGTCGCACTATGGTTCAGTAAGCCCATAACACATGAGGCAACTCTTTAACCCACTTCCCTTTTGCACTCCCAAGTCACTTTTTCACTTCGTTATGGTTTTGTTGGACGATTCTGTCTGCCCATTGCTTTGTGGGTAACCCGGACAGGAATTTTGATATTCGATCCTGAGATCGTCACAGAACTTCCTAAAAACCTTTCCATCAAACTGTGTTCCATTGTCTGCAATCAGTACTCGTGTGATGCTGAAACGGACTACGACATTCCTCATAACAAACCATTTTGTGTCTGCTTCTTTGATGCTTGCCAGTGCTTCAATTTTCACCCACTTGGTGAAATAGTCGGTTGTAGTGTTGAAGAAGTGTCTGTTTCCAGTCCCCCGTGCCAAAGGTCTAACGATGTCCAAGCCTCATTGAGCAAAAGGCCATGGGCTAGTAAGCGGAGTAAGATTTTTGGCTGGCTGATGAATTAGCGTAGCAAATCTCTGACACTTATCACACTTCTGCACATACTATTGTGCATCTTGCTGCATATGTGGCCACTAGTACCCATGAGTGAGGGCACGGTGCGCCAGTGACCTTCCACCAACGTGGCTTCCACAAATCCTCTCATGAATTTGATAGAGAACTTTCTCGACTAGATTTGGATGCACACATAGTAGATAAGGGCCAAGGTAGGAGCGCCGGTACAATTTCCCAGATGGTGAAATCCAAAATCGAGCTGATCGGTGTCGAATTTTATTGGCTTCTTTCTTGTCTTCGGGGAGAGTGCCTGATCTTAGAAAAACAAGTATTGGATCCATTCAGCTTGGTCCCAGGTTAGTGCAAAGGACCGGATCTGGAGATGCAATGCTTGATTCTGGCACAAACTCAACCCAAACTTTTCTAGCATCTTTCATGTCCACTAATAAGCCGAGGCAGGCGAGGGCATCGGCATGACTATTTCTGTCCCGATTGATCCGTTCCACTCTTATGGATTAGAATTTCTTAAGTAAATCTCTTGCCTTGTCTGCATATATGGCCATTCTTTCATCTCTTGCTTCGTAAACTCCAGTAAGTTGATTGACAACCAGCTGAGAATCACTGAAAACCACGAGTTGATCTGCACTGAAGTGTTTGGCACTATGCAATCTAGTTAGTAAGGCTTCATATTTTGCCTCATTGTTAGAGGCCTTCCATCCAAGCTTTAGAGCCTGCTCTCAGATGAATCTTTCTGGAGATATGAGTACCACTCCTGCTCTCGAGCCTCAGTTATTGGATGATTCGTCAACATAGAGCTGCTAGATGTCACCAATGAAGAGTTTCCATGCTTCTGAAGCACACTATTTGCTCAGTTCGATGGTGCATGGCACTTATACCGAGTTGGAGTTCTGATGTTCGGTGCTCTGTGCAGGGGTGAATTCGGCGACAAAATCCACCAAGACCTGGGCTTTTACTGTTGTTCTAGGCTGATACCGTATGCCAAACTCACCAAGCTCAACCCCCTATTTCACCGTTTGGCCCAAGAAATCAGCTCGGTCAAAAACAGATCTAAGAAGGAATTCAGTAAGGACATTGAAGGTATGGCCTTAGAAGTAGTGTCGTAGCTTCCCTGATGCAATAAGTAGAGCGTAAGCCAGCTTTTCCAACGGTAGATATCGTGTTTCGGCGTCTAGGAGAGTCTTACTGGTGTAGTACACTGGTCTCTGTTCCCTCTCAACTTCGCGAATCAGTACTGTGCTTACCATATGGTCTAAGACCGCCAGATACAAGTACAACTTTTCCCTTGGTTCTGGAGTGGAAAGGAGAGGTGGTGTACTGAGATATTTTTTGAGGTCCTGCAATGCTCTAGTACATTTAGGACCCCATTCGAACGCAATCTTTTTCCTCAACAGCTAAAAGAAATGCTTCATCCCATCTGATGACTTGTTGATGAATTGGTTTAAGGTTGCTGCCATTCCGGCTAGTTTTTGTAGTTCTTTGGCCTTTGTCGGTATCTCGATTTCTTGTATTGGTTTGATTTGATCCAGATTTGCCTCAATTCCTCTGTGAGTCACCATGTACCCCAAGAACTTCCCTGTTCCTACCCCAAAAGCACATTTCAAGGCATTGAGGCGAAGTTGATGGGTTTTCAGGATGTTGAAAACTTCTCTTAGATCTGTGAGGTGGTTTGTAGCAAGCTTGCTTTTCACTACCATATCATCTATGTAGGCTTCTGTAACGCCCCAAAATAAATTCAATATAAACTACCCACAAGAATTAGCAATCCCACATCAATTACAGTAATCCTTCCATCTTGCATAAATAATAAATGAGTTTATAAAAAAGTTTCACAGGCAAATATACATTTATTGATAAGGAATACATGAATCTATAGCAAGTGAAACATTTATTCTTGAAACAATAAAATGCCCTTAAGGGCTTACATCTTCTAAGGCAATAGCCTAGTTACACAAAATGGTCTCTCAGACTCAAACATATTAGCCCTTAGCTTACAAAAAAAACATCACAACAAAATAAGAGCAAGACTACTCTTCATTAAAACATATCCTCACCCTTAGCTTGGCGGGATCACCACACCCTTACCTACACCAAATCCCATAGGGGTGAGCATGAAGCCCAGTAGAGAAACCTTAACAAAGTATATACATTTATGTGAGATGCCCAACATTTAATGCAATGTGGTGCCATGCTATGCCATTTTCAAAAATAATCATATGCCATGCCTTCAACAACATTTTCAATCTCATTAATTCCCACTTCCAATTTACTCAAGAGGGGCGGTAAATACAGCTCTGGTAATCCCTAGGCTGGTGTCTGCAAGTAGACTATACAAGTATTACCTAAACTATCATTTTTACCAGTATTAACCGGAAGGCTCGACACCTATCCGCACGGCTTTTTGGTCTTTCACCATGGACACTCAGGCCAACTTATCAAGTTCAACTACATCCGCTATTTGGACTTACCAACGTATTTACCTCTTTAACATTTCCATAGTTCCATTCACATTGATTCATTCTCAAAGAAAGTTCAGGTTTCCATTCAAAAAAACTACTTTCATGATATGCAATACTCAAGTCATGCCAATGCAACAATTACTCATGCTACTACACTTCCTTCACCACATTATGCATAGCTACAATTTACCTTCCAAAGAGATCCCAAAATTTACATTTTTCTCTTCGCATGCCATTCCGTCAATAACCAAACATTTAATATCAAATATCCATGAACAACAACAAGGTACCCTTCATGCACTTGCAACATTTTAGTTAATTCAAAACATAATAAGGTAGAGGTTTCACCTCCTTATTCAATGTCTGTGATATGTTAAGAATTTATTCATCAATGCAAAAAGATATATTCGTTTGTATGTCTCCACTTATTCCTCATTTCTACATCCATCATGGTTTATACAATACATCCACAATCATGTATATAAACATAGATATATATATATATATGTATATAGCAACATGAACCATTATCTCTTTTCATTTAAGAAAGACCCCAAATCTCTAGGTTTTTCACAAAACCCTAGCATTTCCCATCTCTTTTTATGAAACCTCATTTTAATCCCTAATCTCAATCATGTTTGTCTAAAATTTCAAGAAAAACATCTTTTAAGAAACAAGATGAAGTTTATTCTACAAAATCCTCCATTTCTTGAACCACAAAACCCCATTTTCGAAATAGTGAGAGAAGTTTTCTAAAACAATCAAAACTTACATAAATGTATATATAACTCAAAGGAGAACCCTACCTCAAAGATTGATGATGAAATAGAGATGAAACCCTAGCTTCAAGAGGGAGGATCTTCAACTTCCACTACACCAAAAGGAGCCCCAAGCTTGATCTTCAAGATTAGAGGATAAGGATGATGATCTAAACCCAAGGGGTTACAAGAATCAAAATGTTTTTAATGTTTGGGAGGTGATTTCTTAAGAGGAAGAGGAGAGAAATTAGGTTTTTGAGTGAGAAAAATAAGCCCCAAATGAGATACACTTCGGCCAAAAAGGGAATTAAAAATAGAGATCTCGACTGCCCATCTGCTGCACGTGCGGTGCTACTCCCGCCACGTACGGAGCGCCCCTCACGCATGTGCGGGGATCCTCTCCCGCACCTCAGCCGCTCGTGCATATTTTTTAGTATGCAAGC
Source organism: Camellia granthamiana (assembly GCA_036172215.1). Lineage (NCBI taxonomy): Eukaryota > Viridiplantae > Streptophyta > Magnoliopsida > Ericales > Theaceae > Camellia > Camellia granthamiana. The sequence goes on from CM069911.1 coordinate 15,612,694, forward strand.
CAAGAATTCCCCTGAATTCCACACGTGCGGCCTAGCCTCCTGCACGTCCGGCCCTGCGCCCCCGCACGTGCGACGCCTGGTTTCCAGCCCAGAATTTTCTGACTCAAATCAAGGGCACCCCGGACTCGACCGCGCTCACATCGGAATGGATGAAATTCAATCATCGAACCAAAAACAAGGATAAGGACTTATTAAAAAAGAAATAGCTTCCGAACGTTTTTAAACCCAATGAGAGTAAGGAGAATGGAGTGAAGGGAGGATGAAAGAAAGGGAAAAGAGACTCGGTCGTCACAACTTCCATAGTCTGGCCAAACTGCTCTTTGAACATTTAAGTTTCCATTCGTTGGTAGGTTGCTCCGGTATTCTTAAGGCTGAATGACATTACTTTGTGGCAGTAGGTGCCTCTTGGATTAATAAATGTTGTCTTCTCTTGATCTGGGCCAAACAGTGGTATCTGGTGATAGCCGCTGTAAGCGTCTAGAAAGCTCATACGCTCATGCCGTGCTGTTGAGTCTGCCAATTAGTCCATGCGAGGCAAAGGGAAGCTGTCTTTTGGACAAGCTCTGTTGAGGCAAGTAAAGTCAACGCAGACTCTCCACTTTCCGTTCTTCTTTTTGACTACGACTATGTTGGACAGCCATTGTGCGTATTAAATTTCTCAGATTGCCCCCACCGCTTGGAGTTTGTCAAACTCTACAATTACTGCTTTGGTGTGCTCAACTGAAGATCTTCGGCTTTTCTGCACGATGTGCCGAGCGGAAGGGTGACATTGAGTTTATGGCAAGCAAATTTTGGATTCAGCCCCGAACTATCATATGCTGACCATGCGAATACCTCCATATTTTCCTTCAGGAAATCTAACAGCTGAAGTTTCTCATCAATGCCTAGCGAGGTACTGATAAAGAAGTATTTTTCAAGGTCATCTTCCTCTACTAAAACTTTCTCCAGATCCTCTACTATCTTCTCAGCTGGGGTTCCTTTGAAATCCTCCAGGATCGGCTGCTCAACTACTTCAACTGTCTGAACCCAATTGCAGAGCTGTTTTGCCTTCATGGCTGCCATTAAATAGTGCTTCGATGTAACTTAATCCGCTGAGATCTGCTCTACTTCGTGTTCTGTCGGGAAGCCGATGAGCTGGTGATAGGTTGAAGGGATTGCTTCTATTTGGTGAATCCAAGGCCTATTGACTTTTCGTGTTCCTTTTGGAAGACGATAAGACCTATTGTTTGGACTCTCATGGTTCTGAATCTGACTCCACAAGTACAATGTGTAATAGATAAACACAAAAGAGTCCAAATCTGGCAAATCTTTTGGAAAATCGATTTTGAATCAAACTGCCAAAAATTGACTGCTTTGCCAGATACAGAGTCGCTACCTAAATATCTTTTTGGAAACTTTAAGAAACCAAAGACTCGTGCCAAAGGCTAAGTGTCCATTATCACCAAGAGTATCTCGGTTCGAGAACTTAGGTACGAGAGGGGAAGGTCATGAATTGAGCACCCCCACTCGTCCGATCAAAGATTGACCTCTACTATTCATGATGCGATTCTTATTTACATTATATGCTCTTGTTCCAACTATTAGCTATATTACTATGTGACGCATATACAAGTATAGACTAATTTGCAAAAATTGGAACATTTGATTTCATGTTTGTTTTTGAAAAGAGTTTTGCAAATGTGCCACTTGAAAAAGTGGGCTCAAATGTATATTAATCAAAATCTCCCAATTCAAGCAATTAGCCTTCATCCATAGGCATTCAAACAGTTTATCATTTAAGCACTTAGCCTCATGGTGAACATGCTTGACATGGTAACACTAATATACAATGCAATATGCTAAAACAAATGAATGCTCACCTAGTACTCCATGCCCAAAAAGATGAAAGAGTTAGAAAAATATGCATGATCCTAACTATGCAATATGCCTAATGCATCACATACAATATGCAATTACTAGACTCGGCTACTAATATGGCATATCAATCAATTTGGTATCGTGTGGTAAAGCACGTATTCAAAGAAGTGTAAACAATGACAATGCTAGTTAGAATGATGTGCCTAGCTCAATGCATGCAAGACAAGTGAATGCAAGGCATGAGAGATGCTAAATGAAATATGATACTTTAAACTAACCATCATAAGTAGGTAAATAAAAGAGAGAAAGACATGGGGTTGGAAGACATACACATTACTACAACTGTACCCTCACGCAAGAGGGTCCAAATAAACTAACTAGCTAACTAATTATTACGAATTAACTAACTATTACAAACCAAATGAAACAAACTAACTATGCTAACTAGTTATTACAACATCATAATTAAATAACTATTCTATGGAACTAACTAATTAGTTACACTAATTAATTACAAATTAGAACTATCTAATTAACTACACTATGAATACAACATGAAAGAAGTAACTAAGCTAACTAATCAGTCCCAAGAAGCGAGGAATGTGTATGCATGTGCGCGAATTTCCACCCGAAAAAGCCACTGTTCTGCTGCTAGAATGCCTCTGTTGCACAGTTAGAACATTTCATTGCTTTTTCACCTCAGCCTAAGCTCTGCTCTGTTTCAAAAAGTCACTACTTGATTTGACAAAAGTAGCCGGCACAAAAGTAGTGGTTGGCCTGCCGCAAATAGTAGCCTGCCGTCCAAAATAAGTGGCCCACCGGCTAGAAAAAGTGGTCTGTCGACCACCAAGGCTTGGTTCCTCCTACTGCAAAACAAAACAAACAAAGCAGAAACAAAGCATCCTCAAGGGATGTTTGTACACCTTACCCCTCATTATCATCAAATAGCTCAAAGGAGTGGTAAGCTTGATTCACAAACCATTAATCGATGTAATTTCATTGCATGATGGCCTATGAATCAAGGGGTACAATTTCAATAAATGCACAATAAAAGACTCTCTAACCTCCTCCCTATCATGGATTGATCAAGAGAGGTGGTTGACCTTTGAGACTTGAACCATTTCATCACTTGCAAGTATGAAATGCCTTAAGTTTCCATGTGTTCAATTAACGTCCGATTGAACAATGAATTGCTTATTATCTTACATCATTTTTAGTCCCACTTTTATTACTTCATTTTAATTACCATCCATTCCTTAGTTCATTGAGTCCAATAGTGATCTTTAAGTCCCCTAACGGAAAGCAATATCAAACAAAGAGTTGTTTTGGGCATGAGAGAGACACCATGCCGTTGGTAATGAACCCCCAAAGGGATTAAACTATTTAGCACAATGCCTCAATCTCATGCTTAAACAAACACTTGGTTTGAAATAACTTTCAAAATAAAGAAAAAGTCAAGAAATGAGAGAGGTTGTAGAAGTGATTAGAGGTGATCACAAGTGTGGAAAGCAAGAAATAAATGCTATTAACTCAAATAGGTTGGTGGCTAAGGCCTAAAACCTCCAAACCTATGAGGGCCACTACACTACAAACATACTATACAAAGCATGAATGAAGTAAGCACACTAAAATAGTCCTAAAACACCTAAAAAAGTGTTGAAATTGAAGGCAAAAGAGCTAAAAAAAAAGTAAGCTACAACATGAAGCAAGTTAAGCGAGTAAACAAGCACGAGGAGAGGAGGCTACCCCCTCCATTTTTGGGACTTCAAAACATGGTTTTAGCCTCTGAAAAACCTTTGAGATTCAGTAATAAAAAACTCAAAAAAAAGTTGATAAAAATGTAGGAAACACAAGGGAAATGCTTGAAAAGCTAAGTGCAAAGAAGGGTGATCCACCCCTCCACCTTTAATGGCCTTAAACCACAAGTTTCAGCCCAAAAATGCAGACTATAAACAGTCCAAAAATAGTAGGAAAGATGGCAAATAAAGCAAAGAAACAAGCCAAGAATTATACTGCTTGAAGAGGGACAGCCTTTCTAAGTGAAAAAACTAACACTTACACACCCTCAAGAGCTAAACGTAGGCTCAAAACTACCTCAGCACAAATACCACAAGGTTTGGTTTAGAGTATATAGGCAAATGCTTAAGAACTTGCAAGAGAGAGAAAGAGAGAGAGAGAGAGAGAGAGAGAGAGAGAGAAATTATTTTGCCCCAAATTTTCTACCCCTCAAAAATGGAAAATGAGGTCTTCTATTTATAGAAAAACATGAGACACCCTCAAAAATATCTATACATACACGTTTGGGTAGATGCATGCACTTGTGGAAACAGCTGGCACAGCTGGCATAAATATCTGCAAAAACACATAAGTGGCTGGCAGTACACTTTAGTGGCCTACAGTAGTGGGCCTGCTGGTCCCAGGGTATTTAGGCTTGAAAAACTGTTGTTTTGGTCCAAAAACAAGGCACAAGGTGTGTAGGGTTTAAGGGCTCAAAGCTGAGGCATTCTGCTGAGGGCTTTGAGCACTTGACAAGCATATACAAATTCATCATTAGGCGTGCAAGTGGTGGCGCCCAAGTCATAAGGGCAGTAAAAAATGGGGTGTCTATAGTTGCCCCTCTTTGACAGAACTCGAAGTCATGAAATGACATGAGTGAATGTCAAAGCCCAAAGACGACCCATTTTTACAAGGCCGTAAGACTTGGGCAAACAATCAAGAGATAAATTAAATTGGTTATGCTCGCAAGCGGCCTACGTATCCCTTTGCAAGGAATCAAGCCAACGTAGTTTTGGGACAAGATGCAAATGATATGCACGAAAAAAATACTTTGAAAGCTAGACTCACACTCTTCGCGAAGCTAGCTATTTTGACAACTCATGATCATGCTAGATGATGCAATAAGCAATAACAAGATAACAACACATGAATGAGCAGCTTCAAGACTAAAACCAACACAGGTTCCATAACAAGTTCCATCCAAAAAGAACTAAAACGTACTCTAACCATGCCAAAGCATGAAATGAGAAAAGAAAACAAACACCGCTCAGGGTCACGTTTCACGCATCTTGAGATACTGAGGAACAAAAACTGCTCGAGGTCGCATTTCATACGTCCCAAGATGAAAAACCGCTCGAGGTCACGTTTCACGCGTCCTGAGATAAAGACCAAAAACCACTTAGGGTCACGTTTCACGCATCTTGAGGCACTCTAATCACACTAAAATCGTGAGAAGAGGAGAAAAATCGCTCAGGGTCGCATTTCACGCATCCTAAGATAAAACCTACTCAAGGTTGCATTTCACGCGTCCTGAGATACTCTAATCACGTTGAAATCGTGAGAAGAGGAGAGAAAACCGCTCAGGGTCACGTTTCACGAGTCCTGAGATACTCTAGTCACGCTGAAATCATGAAAAGATGAGAGAAAACCGCTCAGGGTTACGTTTCCCGAGTGCTGAGATACTCTAATCACGCTGAAATCATGAGAAGAGGACAGAAAACTGCTCAGGGTTGCGTTTCACGCATCCTGAGATAAGAGCAATAGATGCAAAGAGGAATGAGATTGTGCGATAGATGCACAAAGTGAGCATATTCAATATATGCACAAAATGAACAAGTGCGATAGATGCACAAAATAAGCAATTGCGATTGATGCACAAAGTGATCATGTGCGATAGATGCACAAAATGAACAAGTGCAATAGAAAGGGGGGGACCTTGTCGACCAGTCTTTGGCCTTGTCGGCCACTATTTATACTTGTCGGCCACTTGAGGTGGCCGATCGGCTACTAAGAGTGGCCGACGGCCATTTGTCTCCTTTTTTAGATATTTGTTTGCCAGCTATGCCAGCTGTTGTTCACTGAAGTGTATCTCCATACACGTATATGGAGGGATGAATACAAGCTTCAATCTTGTTTTTCTATATATAGGGGGTGCTCTCCCCCATTTGGAGGGGCTAGAAAATTTGGATCAAATTTCTCTCTCTCTCTCTCTCTCTAGAATTCTCTCTCTCTCTCTCTCTCTCTTCTTGTTTTGTGCCTTAAAGCCTTGTTTCTCTACACCTTTGTACATCAAGCCTTAACCAAATACTCTCACCTTTGAGCAGAGGTTCTTTGGGGTCTAGTTTGAGCTTTGGAAGGAGGTTTGAGCTTGCAATTGTAGCTGTTTTGTACTGTGCTTCAAGAGGTATAAGACTCACCTTGTAAGCTTTGTTTTGACTACTTGTTTTACCATCTTTTTGTACTGTTTTTGGCCTGGTTTTCAACTACAAAAAACTCTATTTTTTTTAGGCTTAACTTGATGGTTTGAGGTCATTTTGTGTAAAGGGGTGGTCCACCTTTCTTGTTGTTTAATTATGTGAGCTTTTGTGCCATCTTTCAAGGCTCTCAAATCAAACTTTTTGGGCCTTTAAACCACTAAAATTTAGAGTTATTTTAGTGGTGTAAAACATGTTTTGAAGTCCAAAATTGGAGGGGTTCGCCTTCCCTCCTTGTGTCTTACTTGCATGCCTAGTTAGCTTCACATGGTAGTATGTTTTTGTAGCTTAACTTAGCTTATTTCCACCATATTTTTGCCTCTGATTTGGATTGTTTTAGCTCTGTTTTGGGCTGCTTTGGTCATATGAGTTTTGTTTTGCATAGTTGTAGTGCAAATGGCTTCACTAGTTTGGTCTTTTAGGCCTTTAAACATGATTTGCTTGAGTTGGTTGCATGTTGTAGTGTCTTTTTACATATAATTTCAGCATATATAGCTCTGTCACATGCTCATTTGTTTCACTCTTTCAATGCTTTTGAGATTTGCTCTTGAGTCTTGTTTGCAAGCCTAGATAGCTTAACATGTGAGCATGTTTTTCTAGCATTTTGTACCTTCATTTCAACATGTTTTTACTATTGTTTTGACTGGTTTTAGCTCTATTTTTAGCTGGTTTGGTCCTTTAGGGCTTGTATTGTGTGGTTGTAGTGCAATCTCCTTCATTAGCTTAATGTTTTAGGCTTTTAAACATGAATTGCATGAGTTGCTTGCATGTTTAAGTGTCATTTTGCACTCCATTTCAGCACTGAAATTTCTGCAATCTCCCTCTATTCATCACTCTTTCATTTATTTTGAAAGTGGCTTTGAGCCCCTTATTGGCTTAAGTGTGAAATTGAGACACTTGTGCTTAATGGTTTCAATCCTCTTTTGAGGGTTTCTACTAACCAACAGCATGAGGTCTCTTTCATGCTCAAGGTACTTGTGGTTTAAGCCCTCTTTCCATTAGAGGACACTCACCTTTTGGACTAATCAATTAAAGAATGGATTGGTAAGTTAAAATGTGTAAATAAAATAAACAAAGTAAAAGAGGCAAGATTAAGCATCTTTGTGTTGCATTGCATGTGTTCGGATCGGACGTTAATTCAAACACGAGAAAAATAGGATGCTTCATACTCAAAGTGACGAAACGTGCCACTTTTCTTAATCACCATCACCCTTGATCATGCATGATAGGGTCATGGTTTTGTCGAGTCTTGTTTTGCATTCATTAACTTTTGCAAGCTTGGCTCCTTAGCCATCATGCATTGAAAATGCTTGGTTGGTGGTTTGAGGGCCGAGAATTACACTCCTTTGAACTTGTGTAATGATAAGGAGAGTAACAATGCACACAAACCTTGAGAATACAGTACTTTGTCTCTGTTTGCTCTCTATTGCAACAAAAAAGGAAGTTTGGGGCAGGGGTGGCCGACCGGCCAGAAGTAGTGGCCGACGGCCACTAGCAGTAGCCGACATGCCAGTTATAGTAGCCGATTGCCCACTAATAAAAAATTGCAGCAGTGTGCTCCTGAGTTGGAGCAGAGGCATTCTAGGAATTGGCATAATTTTCAATGATCAAACGAATGCAAACAGAGACATCCGATGGCAAGGCGATGACATTTTCGGGTGGAGCAACCGAGCATGAATGCATCTCTCGCCCTCGAGGCCATTTAATTGCTTTAGTTAACTTAGAATAGCTAGTTAATTCAAATGTTGTACTTAATTAGTTAGTGTAACTAATTCTTCAATTCCGATTTGTAATATTTAAATAGCTTAGAATAGTTAGTTAATTTGTTTCAATTGTTGTAATAATTAGCTTATAGCTAATTAGTTTTGTGTTGTAATAGTTAGCTTAATTAGTGTAGCTAGTTAGCTTATTCATTTGGACCCTCTTTCGCGAGGGCGTAATGTTGTAATAAGTGTGCGTGCGTGTGTGTATGTCTTCCAACCCCACGTCTTTTTCCCTTTTATTTAATCGCTTTCGATGGTTAGATTGGGGACATTTTCAATTAGCATACCTTATGCTCGCATGTTTGCATCCATTCATTTGTTTTGCATGCACTGAGGCTCGGCGCATCATTCAAACTGCATTGTCAATTTCAATACTTCTTTGAATACATGTTTCAAAGCATGCTATCAAAGTGTTGCAAATCGATCATATGCAATATTAGTAGCCGAGCCTATTAATTTCATGTTGCATGTGTTGCATTAAGCATCTTGTATAGTTAGGATCATGCATTGTTTCTAACTAGTTTTTGTTTTGGCTTGAAGTACTCGGTAAGTTTTATGCTTTAGCATCCTTGCATGAGTGTGATTGCCATATTACCATGTTTCGCATGCTTGCCATGAGGCGACGTGCTTACTTGCTAAACTGCATGAATGCCTGTGGATGAAGGCTTATTGTTTGAATTGGAGCAGTTCAACGAATGTATGTTTTAACCCCACTTGAGGTGGTAAATCCGCATCTTTTAAGCCCACTTGAGGGTGGCAAATTCAAACCATTTTCGAAAACAAACATGACTTGAGTTGTTCCAATTCTTGCAATTTTAGTCTATGCTTGCTTGTGCGCATCACACAGTAATGTTAGCTAATAATCAGAACAAGAACACATAAGGTTTATAAAAGAACATATCATGATTAGTAGAGACTGATCTTTGATCGGGCGAGCGGGGGTGCTCATTTCATGACCTTCCCCCCTTGTACCAAAGTTCCCGAGCCGAGGCAACTTTGGTGATGACGAACACGTGGCCTTTGGTACGAGTCAGGGTTTCCTAAATTTCCCCAAAATAAAATATTTAGATGGTGACTCTGTATCTGGCAAAGCAGTCCAATTTTGGCATTATTTGATTTAAAATCGATTTTCCAAAATGATTTGCTAGATTGGACTCTTTGGTATTTATCAGTTTCACATTGTACTTGTGAGACTAGATTCAGAACCATAGATAGAGTCCAAACTGTGAGGCCTTCTTTTCAAACCCCTTCCGAAAGGCGGGGCGCGGAAAAAGGCGAGTCCACAGCAAGACATGAAAGTACGTTCAATGCAAAATTGAAAGAATACTCTATGCACGAATCATGAACGATGCAGGGCACGTGTACAACATAAGTGTATGTGAAAACACATATGCTATGCAACAGAAGACAACAAATATGTAATTCAATAGAACGAGCAAAAGTGATGTTCGGTGACAACCTCCGACTCATCTCTCGGAGACTTTACCACATGCTCAAAAAGGATACACCTCATTCATATTGGCAAGTGGGGCACATTCATGTGCCAGAACACAGTTTCGAGCTCCCCAAGGATCAATCTGGACCCAAAAGAGAACCTCCCATACACTTCTCAGAAAACAGAGGCACAAAACAGCACCAGGCCACAAATAAGGACTGCCGGCCACCTGCTGGCCACAAGTGAGGACTGCCGGCCACCTGCTGACCACAAGTGAGGCCTGTTGGCCACTCGTGCATTTTTTGGGGCAAATCAGCCATTTTGCTTTGGGTCTTTATATACACATCACCACACCCACACCTTCGAAATCTTTCTCCCTCTCTCTAGGTGCTTTCTCTCTATAGATCCGTGTTTTGTATGCGTTTTCCAATGCCCCACGCAAACTTTATTTGCAAAACACCCTTGATTCTCTACACTTTGAGCCGATCAGATTTTGTTTTCGTCACTTTTCTTGAGTTTTCACCACTTTAGGCTTGTTCCCCTCGAGTTTCTCTCGGGTTTTATGAACTTTTCCGGGTTTTGACTTCTTCTCCCATTTTTTCTCTCATAGGGTTGACTTTTTCCAGGCTTTCCCTCTTTTCTTGATTTTTCTTCATTTTTCACCTAATTTTCACCTACTTTCCAGATGGCGGATGATGTTCCACATGATGGTGCTCCTCCTGAGGTTCCACCTCCACTATCACCTCCTGTCGAGATTGAGGAGCCGACAGTCGCCGAGGCTAGCGAGGTGGTGGAGGGCATTGCGGCTGACCTTGAGGTAGAGTTCACTCCAAAACTTGAGCCTAAGCCACTACCACTGGGGATACGGCCATTTGATCCAGTGACTTGTCATCCTCGTACGCACATACTGCCATCTGAAGGCATTAGGTGCATCAGCGAAGTTATTGATGGCGTACAGGAGGATATTATGTTGAGGAAGCCAGACTCCTATCTTTCCCTCAGCGCTACCGAGGTACGAACTCTATTTTCATGCTTTCCTGTATTTCCCTTAATTGTATTTCTTGCATTGTGTAGACACCCCATTTTTGACCACCCTTAAGACTTGGGCACTACTGATTGTTTACTTGGTGATGAAAGGTGTGCAGTGCAAATGTTCAATTTCTTTGGCAATGAGAGCGTCAAATCCCAACCTTACACCCCATTTTTGGACTAAAACTATTTTGACCAGGATTTTAGACCATAAAACCCTCTCTTTCAAAACATTTTTGAAAAAAAGGTCCTACGATGTTCCCAGGCTCGCATTTTGTTTAATGTTGCGCTTTTCGGTAAACCGAGCAAGGACAAAGTAGAAATGAATGAAAAAGAGGTTAAATCTCTAAAAAAATCTTTCAAAACACCTCATTTAGGGGTTTGGGGTTGAAAATGGGTAAGGAGAGAAGAAAACTAGCTGAGGAGAAGTTAGGCATGAATCCGGGTTGGACCGAAACGAAGCAGTCTTCACTAAAATAAGCATAACTTTTTTCACACTTGGAATTTTGATGTGAGGGTTCCACCATTGGAAAGAAGACTTTAAGGGATTCATTTTTGGCTCAAGAATTACCTGCAAAGGTGTCTATATGAAGGAGATATTCCCATTTGAAGTTGGGCCCAAAAAGCAGATTTTTCTGGACAACTAGAGGTGGAGATTGCTGGCAATAAATGGGCTTTCCAAGCCATGTGCCGGCCATGAATGGCCTATGCTGACCCCCTGTCGTCCAAGGGTAACCCATGTCGGCCAACAATGATCAAGTGCCGACCATCAATGAAGCAGTGCCGGCCATCGATAGAAAAAGGCAGTTTTTGGCAGATATTTATTCTCCAGCTGTTACAGCTGTCCCTTTTGGGATATTTTCTACCTGAGCTTGCATTGTTCTATATATAGAAAGGATTCTCTATGGTTTTCAAGGTTAGAAAGATATTAGGAGTGAAATATTTTGAGGAGTCTCTCTTTCTACATCCCTCTCTCTCTCTACATTTCTCCCTCTCTCTTGTGCATAAGTGCATACAAGTGTAGATACACTATCCCTTGGCCTATACATCCTTGATCAAAGTTGTTGATCTTTGGGATGAGGTTGCTTGAGGCTCTCTTGGAACTCCTTAAGGTGGTTTTTGCTTGGTTTTGTTGCCTAAAATTGTGTTGTGCTTCAAGAGGTATAACTCTCACCCTTTAAGCTTGTTTTTCATACTTGCTTTGCCATCTTTTTCCACTATTTCAAGGCTGGTTTTGGCATGTAAAAAGTTTTGTTTTTCAGTCCTAAAAATGGTGGTTTGAGCCTTTGTGAGTTAGGGGGTTGTCCTCCTTTTTTGCTCTTTAGCTTGTTAAGCTTTTTGCACCATTTCTCATCATCTTGAAATCAAACTTTTAGGCCCTTTTTACCACTGAAACTCAGAGGTTTTTTAGTGACAAAAACCATGTTTTCAGGTCCAAAATGGGAAGGGGTGGCCTCCCCTCCTTGTGTCTTGCTTGCATGAGTAGATAGCCTAACATGTGAGCATGTTTTTCTACCATTTTATGACTTGATCTCAGCATGTTTTTGCTACTTTTTTGACCTACTTTAACTCTGTTTTTGGCTGGTTGGGTCACTTGTTGCTTGCTTCTTGCACTTGTAGTGTAATCATGCTTACTAACCTAGCATGCCTAATGAGTTAGCCTATCATTCTAGCTTGTGTTAGCTTAACTCCAGCACATTTTTGCTAATGTTTTGACATGCTGTGACTCTTTTTTGAGTGGTCTTGGTCATGTGAGCTTTGTATTGCATAGCTATAGTGCAAATGCCTTCACTAGCTTAGTGTTTTAAGGCCTCTAGTATGCTTTGCATGAGATGGTTGCATGGTATAGCATCATTTAGCATGTGATTTCAGTGCATATACCTCTATCACACTCTCACTTATTTCACTCTTTATTGCTTTTGTGAGTTGTGCCTTACGCCTTGCTTATGAGCCAACATGTGCGCACGATTTTCTTGTCTTTTGTGCCTAAATTTCAGCACGATTTAGCTAATGATTTGGCATGTTTTAAGCTCTGTCTAGGGCATGTTTGGTCATTTAAGCTTGATATTGCATGCCACTAGTGTAGTGTTCTTCACTAGTTTCAATGCTTTTGGCCCTTAACATGTTGTGCATGTGTTGCTTACATGTTTTGCATTATTTGTCATGCCATTTCAGCACTGAAAATTCTGCAACCTCTCTCATTTCTTCACTTTTCCTTTTTCTTTGAGGGTTTGTTGGCCTTAAGGTCGTGTTTAAGCATGAGTTAGAGTTTGTGCTCAAATGGCTTTAACCCTCTTCTGAGGGTTCCTCCTAGTCAAAGGCATGATCTCTCTCATGTTTTAAACCCTCATTTGGTTGACCCCTCTCCCATTAGAGGATAATCATTTTGGACTTAACCAGTTAATGAATGGCTCAGTAATGTAAAATGTGTAAACCAGAATTGAGCAAAGTAAAACTTGCGCAATATAAGCATTTGTGTTGCATTGCATGTGTTTGGATCGGATGTTAATCAAAAGACAAGAAATGCGAGTCTTCTTATACTCATAGTGATGAAACGTGTCATGTTTCTTGGTCTCCATTGCCTTTGATCATCCACGATAAGGTAGTGGACTTGAGTCTTTGTTTTGTGCATTTATTGAAAGTGTACAAGTTGGCTCATTGGCCATCATGCATAAAAAATGCTTGATTGGTGGTTTTGGATCCAATAGCCCCCCTTCTTTGATGTTTTGAGATGATAAGGAGACGGTGCAGTACAAACATGTCCTAGAGAAACCCTCCATTTTCCTCTGTGAATGCTCTGTTGCAGTTTGGTGAACCAGCACACCAGTGGCCGGCAGTGGCTTACTGATGGCCGGCAATGCTTCATCTTTGGCCGGCAGTGGCTTACTGATGGCTGGCAGCAACCAATCATGGCCGGCAGGTCACTGGTGCACTCCCCAGTAGTGATTTGGTAAAATGATATAGAGAGTTCTTGGAGTAACCCTGCAAACAGAGCCTCTCAAGAGCAAACCGGTGGGCCTTTCGAGGCGAAAAACTGAGTGCATGCATATTCAACTTGTTAAAGCAGCGTAGTTTGATGATTTACTTATTAGTTAGCATTTGTTTTGTAATTTAATTAATTAGTTGCTAATTAGTTAAGTGTTGTAATAATTAAGTAGCTTAGCTTAGCTATTTCTTTATTTTGTTGTGTAATAATTAGTCTAATTAGTTTAATTATATTAGTTTGCTCAGCTTACCTTAGAGTAGCTTAGCTCTTATCCATTCGGACCCTCCTTCGAGAGGGCACAATGTTGTAATAAGCATGCGTGTGTGTGTGCATGTCTTCCAACCCCACATCTTTCTCCATTTTATTTAACTGCTTTCGACGGTTAGATTAGGGCACGTTTTGATTAGCATACCTTACGCTCATATGTTTGCATCGTTCATTTGTCTTGCATGCACCGGGCTTGGCGTATCATTCAAACTGCATTGTATTTCAATACACTTATGTCACGACCTAAACCCGCCCCTATGGGTTTAGCACCGTAACCGGCCAGTAATCCGGGATTACCGAAGGCCTGCTTAAAAGTAAGACAGTATTACAGAGTATAGGGGCATGGCAGAAGCCAAAACAGTAATTAAACAATGTCCAATGAGCTGTGACAGTCTGTATGCAAAAAGACTTTTCATAACATATATGTTATCAGTACCCAAATAGTATGTACAGTATTTCCAAAATAGTATGTACAGTATTTTACAATCATCCAGGCCAGGGACTTAACCCCTATTAAGACAGTACAGTACAGTGCTATCAGTCGATATAGTATTACAAAACAGATACAGAGACAGATGGGGAAAACTAAAACACCCCAAAGCCGTAGCTTGAACGGGCTCGGAACCTCACAGTGAGGCACAGTGGTTGGCTTTGACAAAAGGGAGTCTAACCCACGCTCCTAGCTCCGGTCTGGTGCCTGGACACCAACATATATATATAAACAGTGAGCTAAAGCCCAATGAATAACATAATGCGTAAAGAGGTTGAGAATGAATGTCATTTCAGTATTAAAAACAGTCAATTGATTCAGTATATCAGTCATTCAGTCATAACAGTCATATGTGGTACATCCATTAGCAGAATAGTACAGTAAATAGTAGGTCTTGAAAGACCGCGCAGTCAATGATGGCCATCATAACAGTAAACAGAAGTTCCAAGATAGGAACTAACAGAGATCTCTGTAACAGTAGCAGTAATAGTAACAGTAGTTGCTATGGATTCCACAATACAGTTCAGAATATGGGACGTACATTCATTCAGTTAACAATATCAATTCAGAAACAGTACAGTCTAACCATTCAGAAGATATTCGTATTTGAACATATCTTTACACATTTGTTACTCATAGAGTTCAGGGCTACAGTCAAGCTAGAGCATGTCCTCAGATGCCAACCCTACACAGTTTACAGGATGAACACACACTAAGTTCACATTCGGGAATCAAGACTTAGTCCCTACTTAGACTCGGTGCGGTTCTACATCTATATCCTCATTAAGATGTCTTAAACTAGGCCTAAGAATGCCTAGAATGAAATGAGGATGCAAAGATGCGCCTAAAAATATTTTCAGAATTTTCAGAAAAATAGGGTCCCGCTCGAGTGGACATGCAGACAAAGGTTCCATGCTCGAGCGTCACTTACCACGCTCGAGCGGACTGCAAAACATGGCAAAAAGTACTGGATGTGTGAAAATCACGCTCGGTGGGCGCTCGACACCCGCTCGAGTGTGTGACACAAGTCCCCGCTCGAGCGTACATTTCCCCGCTCGAGCGGACTGCAAAACACAACAAAATGCTGGGAGCACGATTTTCACGCTCGAGCGTGAGTCCAAATTCTGGAAATTCCAGATTTGAACTTCAAGCTCAAAACTAAGTTTTAATGCATTAAATTCGATCCTCTTGGGCTAATTTTCTGGAAAACACTTGTAAACTCATAGTATTACATGATTCAAAGCTCAATTTGTAAAATCAAAGCCCAAGGGTAGTTCAATTAAAGCACAATTTCAAACCAAATTTCATGAACATATTCCAAATGTAACATGCATGGATTTTAAACAACTCAAGCTTCAAATACATGCTCAAATGAGCCAATTCTTTCAAAACCAAGATGAATTCATGAACTAGAACTATAATATGAACATGCATGTACAATTTCATGGACAAAAATCCTCAAAACTCAAGAATGGCAACATGCATGCATGAATTCCTACTCAATTCAATGTATTAAGCCAATTTTGACTCCAATCTTCAACATAACAAGAATCAAGCAAGAACTAACTCAAATACAAGTTTAAGAAGGTGGATTTTCTACCTTAGACCTTGAATATCAAGTGTAGGAAGCTCAATTATGAAATCAATCTTCAATTTCTTTAATTCACCAAGCAAATCACAAGATGGAACTCAATTTCTCTCACTCTCTCCCTCTCTTCCCTCTTGGTCAGCTAAGCTCAAGGAAATGGCTGAGGAAAAGTTGTAACCAAAGTGTAATAGGCTTCAAACATGGATTGGTAAGTGGCCCACTAACATGGCATTAAGGTAAATAAGTCCAACTCTTATAATTTAGCTTCATTTAATCAAATTTAATCATACCAAATCGCATTTCAAGTAAAAATACCATAAAATCACATAAATTATGATTAACACATATCACTAATCAATTTCAGATTCGGCCACCGATAAGGCCTTCAATTTGCAATTTAAAACATAAAACATGAACAGATAGTTTAACAGTCGAACAGATAGAGATGCACGTAAACAGATACAGACAATCAATCAGTTCCAGATTTCAGTCAGTCAGTCAATTAACATGTTTAGTCTCAGTTTAACAGTAATCAATGGTGAGGGTTATTACTACTTATTTGAATACGTGTTCTAAAGCATGTTATCAAATTGTTGCATTCATATGCCATCTTAGATAGCCGAGCCTATTTAGTTGCATTATTGCATTAGACATTTTAGCATAGTTAGGATCATGCATATTTCTAATTAGCTTTTGTTTTGGCTCAGAGTACACTATAAGTTTTACGCTTTAGCATATTGCATGAGTGCCATAGTGCCATGTTTCACATGCTTGCCATGAGGCTATGTGCTTATTTGCTAAACTGCATGAATGCCTGTGGATGAAGGCTTTGTTGCTTGAATTCGAACAATTGGATAAATGTGAGTTTTAAGTCCACTTTGCAAAGTGGCAAATCATCATGTTTTAAGCCCATCATGTTCGGTGGCAAATCCGCGCTTTATCCCACTTGAGGGTGGCATCTTCAAACCATTTTCAAAAAATAAATATGAGTTGTTTTGTTCCAATTCTTGCGATTTTAGTCTATACTTGTATGTTGTACGCATCACATAGTAAGTTAGCTAATAATCAGAACAAGAACACATGTGTTTATAAAACAACATATCATGCTTAGTAGAGGCCGATCCTTTGATCGGGCGAGCGGGGGTGCTCATTTCAGGACCTTCCTCTCTCGTACCCAAGTTCTCGAGCCGAGGCAACTTTGGTGACGATGGACACGTGGCCTTTGGCACGAGTCAGGGTTTCCTAAATTTTCCAAAAATAAAATATTTAGGTGGCGACTCTGTAATTTGGCAAAGCAGTCCATGTTTGGCGCTTTTTGATTCAAAATCAATTTTCCAAAACGATTTGCCGGATTTGGACTCTTTGGTGTTTATCAGTCTCACATTGCACTTTGTGAGATTAGATTCAGAACCGTGACAGGAGTCCAAACTGTAGGACTGATTCGCGCCTCTCCGAAAGGGGGGCGCGCGAAGAAAGTTGAGTCTACAGTTTCTGGCGACTCTGCTGGGGATTTAGAGAACTTGACTTGAACTCATGATATGTTGTTTTATCTACATTTATGTGTTTCTTTGCATTGCATTGCATTTGCATAGTGTAGATACCCCATTTTTGACCGACCTTAAGACTTAGACGTCATCGATTGAGCACTCGGTGATGGTGCATGTTGTGCTCGTTCTGAGATTTCGGAGTTTTGGCTGAGAGCCTTACCTCTAGGCCTCGGAACTTTTTGTGATTTAGCTCGGTTTGCGGACCAAGTCTTGTTTTCCCTTCCCGAAGGGAGGGAGTGGTCTTGTAGACCATCTCTCTGTGGTCGTAGACTACTTTTCGTGGTCGTAGGCCACTTTTCCCGTTTGGAGACTAGTTTTCGATATTTGGAGCCTTTGGTCGCGCGCCTTGTCTCGGGACCGCTTAACATTCTCCGTTTGGCGTGGTTTTTGAACCACACATTGTTGCCTCTGCCTAGAGGAACACTGTGGTCCGGGAGACCACTTTTGTGGTTGCATACCACTTTTGATGCTTGTCAGCTAGTTTTCGGGGCTTTTCGCCTTCCGATTTCTCGTCTTGCATTCACTTTGGTTTGTTTTTGGTACAAACCTTGCTTTCCTTGTTTGGAAGGTGGTACAAGGGTGGGAGACCAGTATTTCTCCTTGGAGATCACTTTTCCTTTTTTCAGCTAGTTTTCTTGTCAGATAATTGGCTTTCTTGGTCTTTAGACCATCTTTTTTGGTCGGCCACCACACCACCACCTTGCATTTAGTGTTTTGACCTCTCCCACCTATGGCCGACCAGTTTTTGCTCTGGTTGACCACTTAAAGTGGTCGGCCGACCACTTCAAGTAGTCGGTTGCTTTTTGACGCCTTTTTGGAGATATTTTGGGTTAGCTAGCACAGCTAGAGGGCACCAGAGCTATCCTCCATACACCCTTAGCTTCTCCAAGAAGCTTTGGCTTTCCTCTTCTATAAGAGGGGGGCTCCTCCTCCCTCCTCCAGGTTCAAAAATTTGCCCCAAGAGAGATAGATATAGCATTGTCTCTATATTGCCTTGTTTCTCCATTTTTGTGCATCAAAAGTGTGGTATTGTCTTAGTTTAACACTCAAACACACACTCAAACACCATCCTTTTCCTACTGAGGTGCTTAGGGGCTGATTTTGGTGTTCTTGGGTTGTCTTGAGCTTGAAAAACCTGTTGGAGTTACAGTTATAAAGAGGGTCTTCAAGGGTGAGCTTTTGACCTTTAAATCTCCCGTTCTTGCTTAAGCTTTTAGCCTAACTTGCATGCTATTTTAAGCTTGACTTATAACTAATAAAAGTTCTATTTTTGCATGCTTTTGATCTTTGTTTAAGATCACTTTTGTGTTTGAGGTTGTTTACCCCCTCTTAGGCCTTGTTTGGTCTTGTTTTTGAGCCTTTTTTGTGAGCTTCGGAACACCTTGTTTTTGGCCTTCTCACCACTGAAATCCAAAGGGATTTCAGTGGTGGGGATGGTGTTTTAAGGTCCTAAGAAGGAGAGGGCCATCCCCGCTCCTTGCATCTTCAATACATGCCTTAATATACCTCATGTTTGAACATCTTTACTAAGTGTATATTGACCATATCCTAGCTTGTATTTGTCATTATTTTGCTGTGGCATACCACTAGTTTTGCTTAGTTTGGTCACTCAATGCATGGTTAATACACTTGTAGTGTAAATCACACGATCTAGTCTTGTATGCCTCATGTTTGAGCATGTCTTTCTAGCTTGTTTTGGAGCCATTTCAGCATATCTTTGGTGATGTTTTGCCATGTCATACCTCTGTTTAGGTTTGGTTTGATTAGCCTTTGCATACTCCATGCACTTGTAGTGCAATCCCATGAAATAGCCTAACATGCATCATGTTGTAGCATGTCATTTTAGCATGCTTTTGGCTTAGCTCTGAGAAGACTTTATTCATGTTTTAGCATGTTTAAGGTCTGATTTGTGTTGTATTGGTCATCCTTGACTTACTTTGTATAGCCTTGGTTCAATATAACTTGTTAGCTTTGTGTATTGAATCCTCTAGCATGCATTACTTGGCTCATTTCAGTGAACCATTGTGTATGCCTTCATGCTTTAGCTTGCGAGCCATCATCTCAATGTGTTTTTGGGGTTATTATGCCATGATATAACTCTGATTTTTGTTGCTTAAGTCATCCCATGCTTGGTCTTAATAGGTGTAGTGTAATCCACCTTATTCACCTTGTATGCACCATGTCTTATGCCCCTCATGCTAGCATGTTTTGGCTTCCTTCTATGCATGTTTTAGACTCATTTTAACATGTTCTAGGACTGCTTTGGGTTGCCTTGGTCACATGCTTCATGTTTTGTATACTTGTAGTACAAGTGCTCTTGCTTGCTTCAAGCCTTGAGCACCATTGCATGCTCCATTTGTGTTGTGTACATGGTTTGGCACCATCTAACATGACATTTCAGAGCTTATAGCATGCTTTTGTTCCCACTTCATTCATGCTTTGAATGCCTCTAAGTATTGTCCATGTTTGCTTACCTTATGCCATAGCTTGTATGCTTGCATGCCTAGGCCTTTGGGCCCTCGTCTCAGCATGTTTAGATCCTCATTTTGACCTACTTGAACTCTGTCCATGCTTAGTTCATGCATATTTTCCATGTATTGCATGCCTCCTTTGTAGTCTTCTCTATTAGCTTTCATGCTTTAGGATTCTTGCATGCCTTACTTGCTTTGTTTGAATGGTTTGGCATCATTTCTTACTTAATTTCAGTGCACTTAGTGTTGCTACACTTCCACTTTTGTCACTCTTTGAGCACTCTTGAGAGTTGTGCTCTTAGGCCTCTTTGATGGCCAATGCATTATGCATGTTCGTATGTGCTTTCTGTGCCTTAATTTTATCACCAATGGCCACTGATTTGGGCATGACTGAGGTCTACCCCTTTTGGTTTAAGTCCATTTAGCATGTTTGTTTACATGTTGTTTGTGTATGCATGTCCCTAGCATTGATAAGTTGCCCTTGTTTCATTGTATTGTGCATGCATGAATTACATTGTATTTAGAATCTTAAGTTGCTTTGCATCGAATAGGCATGCCATTGAGCATTGAGCATGCTTATATTACATCGCATTGTGTATGCCATGTTCATCGCATTATGTATGCCTTATACTTTGCATTGTGTATGCTTAGGTAACATCGCATCGTGCATGCCATGTAGTTCATAGCATTGAGTATGCCACGTAGTTCTTTGCATTGTGTATGCTTAGGTTACATCATTGCATTGTCCATGCTAATTGTCATTTGCATTGTGTATGCTAGTTGTTGCATGCATTAGCATTGTGCATGCCATTATCCTTGTTAGGTCGTTCATATTGCATTGCATGTTTGCATGCTTAAGTCATATCGCATATTTGCATGCTAAGGTTGCATTACATTGCATTGGGCATGCCATGTTATGTGTTGCATTGTGTTTGGAATAGGTGTTAGTCCAAACACGGGAAACGAGGGACGTCTCATACTTCAAGTGATGAAACGTGCCTTAATTCCCGGTCGCCGACGCTCTTGATCATACATGATAGAGTTCTAGGCTTTATGTGTTTACTTGTGCATTCATTTTCATATTGAATTGTGCAACTTCGCCTCTCGGCCATCATGCATGGAAATGCGCGATTGGTGGCCCAAGGGTCGAGAACCTACACTCCCTTGAGTTCATCACATGATAGGGAGGGTGGTTGTGCACACATATCTTGCAAATACATTGCCATGCCCTGTCTTGCTCTCTGTTGCAGAAAACTGGGATTCAGTAGCAACAACTGGCCGGCCAGCCAGAAAAAGTAGCTGGTCGACCACTTTTCTGGTTTTTCAACAACCAAAAGTGGTCGGCCACCCTTCCACAGGATTCCTAGGGTGGAGTTTCATCTTTCTGGAGCTTGGTGCAAGTTTCTGAGAACAAATGAAAATAGAGGCAAATCGAGGCATCGCATTGGATTTCCGAACGAGGCGACTGGGCTTGCATGCATTCCTCTCCCTCTAAGGCTCCTGATTTACTGCTTTCCTTAGCTGCCATGCTTAGATAGCTTGCTTTTGCTTTAGTTTGTACTTTAATTAGTTAATGCGTTAGCTATTCAATTCGTTTTGTAATAATTAGTTAACTAGGATTAGTTAATTAATTTGTTGTGTAATAATTAGTTTAATTAGCTTAGATTAGCTAGTTAGCTTCTTATTCGGTCCCTCCGTCGAGAGGGCATATTGTTGTAATAAGCGTGCGTGTGTGTGATACATGTCTTCCAATCCCCATTTCTTTCTCCCTTAACCGCTTACGATGGTTAGTTTTAGGGCATATTTCATTTAGTATACCTTATGCTTCGCATGCGTGCATCATTCATCTGTTTTACATGCACCGAGCTCGGCGCATCATACTAACTGCATTGTATTTTCAATACATTACTTGAATACGTGTTTAACAGCATGTACCAAGTTGCATTTCACATGACATTCTAGAATAGCCGAGTCTATTTTAGTTGCATTTTCGTATGTGTTGCATTAGCCATCTTAACATGAACTAAGATCATACATGATTTCTAACCAGTTCTTTGTTTTGGCTTGGAGTACACTGTGAGTGTTTACGCTTTAGCATACTGCATGTGTGTTAATGTTGCCATGAAAGCATGCTTGCCATGAGGCTAACTGCTTATGTGATATAACTGCCTGAATGCCTATGGGTGAAGGTTGGATTACTTGAATTGGAATGATTCATTGGAATCCGCATTTTAGCCTACTTACGAGTAGCAAACTTCAAACTATTTTCCAAAGAAACGGATATGCGATGCTTTGTTCCAAATTAGGCAATCTAGTCTATACTTGTTTGCTGTGCGTATCACATAGTAATTCTAGGTTTAATAACCGGAATAAGAGCACATGTGTTTTCAAAAACAAGATATCATGCTTAGTACAGGCTAATCTTTGATCGGGCGAGCGGGGGTGCTCACAGATGACCTTCCCCAATCGTACCCAAGTTCCCGAGCCGAGGCAACTTTGGTGATGATGGACACGTGGCCTTAGGCACGAGTCAGGGTTTCCTAAATTTTCCCAAAATAAAATATTTAGGTGGCGACTCTGTATCTGGAAAAGTAGTCCATGTTTGGCACTTCTTTATAAAAATCAGTTTTCCAAAACGATTTGTCGGATTTGCACTCTTTGGTGATTTATCGGTCTCAGATCGCACATTGTGAGATTAGATTCAGAACCGTGACATTTGAGTCCGAACTGTAGTAGCTCAGAGAACAAAATGAGGTTTCCTCTAGAGTTCTCTCCAGGGGCGCGTCTACAGTTTCTGGCGAGTCTGCTGGGGAATTTAGAGAACTTGACTCGAACTCATGATATTGTGTTTTGTTCACACTTATGTGTCTCTTTGCATTGCATTTGCATCGATGCGCCTAGGACACCGTGTTTGCCGTATGCTATTCCTGAACGGTTTGTCGGAGGCCCACTTTGAGAAGCATGCCATAAGGCTGACCGATTGTGGG
This sequence comes from Camellia granthamiana, assembly GCA_036172215.1. Taxonomy (NCBI): domain Eukaryota; kingdom Viridiplantae; phylum Streptophyta; class Magnoliopsida; order Ericales; family Theaceae; genus Camellia; species Camellia granthamiana. The sequence continues at coordinate 15,635,364 of CM069911.1, forward strand.
CTCTGCCACGACGGGAACACAAACCTCGGTTTTTACTGAGGCACCCTTTTGACCATTCGACCTAGTACATATCAAAATCTGTAGTGACTATTCCAAACTAGGGCAGGTTGCTTACCCGATTTTAGGTTGTTTGAAACCGCTGTGTGCGTAGTGTAACCCTAGTTCCTGACAAAATAGAACAGGGAAACCCCACCCCAACATAGGGGTGTTTTGGCTCTCACTTGCTTGTTATGTGCTGTTAGAGTGTGCCTCTACAGGTTGCGTATCGGTTTGTGAGTCTGGGTATCAGGCCTGAGGGCATCAGTATTTTGAGAATCAGTTATATATGTGGGTATCAGATTCAGTTTTGGGGCAGCAATTTGGGGCACAACAATCAGAGTTAAGGACAGTGTGTTCAGCTTACAAATACCGACTGTGTGTTGTTATGCCGACTGTGTGTTGTTATGCTGATTGTGTGTTGTCAAGCCAGCTGTGTGTTGCCTTTAATTTATTCAGTTCATAACATAGCACACTAAGTGTGTTGGTTGTTTATTTCCTTATTATGCTTTATTTATCTTTTTGCAAGGTAGTTTAGTACAATTGCATCCAACCAGGTAGATATTCCTCGAGCACTCTGGGTCAGAGGTCGAAGACTTAATCGATCCAGGGATTTGATAGACGGACAAGCAGTGTTTCTCTCTTTACCCCCGGTTGCTAGGCAGAGGTCAAGAAGGCGCAGTGTATCAATACAGAGGTTGTCAGATCAGTGGTCCTTGAATAGTCAGGCTGAGGTCTCAGTTTCTACTGCAGAGTTAGAGATACCGTTTGTTCAGTTAGATCAGCACAACATGGCAGGCTTGGAAGAGATGATGAGTCAACTCCAGGAAAGTATGAAAACTATGTAGCAGGATGCTGCCCGTCAAACAGAATTTGCTACACGCCAGGCCGAGGTTATGGCACAACAGGTAGAGGTAATTACCAGGCTACAGCAGCAAACCAGAGCGTCTGCTTCATACACACCTCCTCCCCCACCAAGAGTTCCAATACTCGGGGAGACAGCTAATGTCCAGGAAGATACGAACATCCCCACAGGGCCAGCTTCGCCCCCAATCCTACCCCAGCTATCTAAAGCACCCACCAACCTTGTGGATTCACCGTTCAAGTTCGAGGTGGATCCAACGGCCTTAAAAGTAAGCAAGCTGGAAAAGTTGTTCAAGAATTCTCAGGGTGTGAAATCCATTCCGGGTATTGAAGATGGATACACCGACTAGGCCGTGACTTTGCCGGACCGATTTAAATTGCCGCACATAGACCGCTTCGATGGGTCTGGAGATCTTATGGTACACCTGCGGCTGTTTTCAGACATTTTAAGGCCGATGGGCCTCTCCAGATTACAGAAGCTTTCCCTGTTTGGCCGGACCCTATCAGGTGTAGCGGCTATTTGGTATGCAAAATTGGAAGACTCCGTTAAGAGAAGTTGGGAGGAAATGGCTGAGGCCTTCATAGCTCAATACTCCTATAACACCCAGATCGAGGTCACAACTCGTGATCTCGAGACCACCAGACAAGAACTGAAGGAGAGCTTCTCCGATTTTGTGACCCGCTGGAGGGCTAAAGCCTCGATGATGACCATCAAGCCTGTGGACAAAGATCAGATACGGATGGTTGTGCGCAACCTCCAGCCCAAGCTCATGCAGAAGATGATCGTCCTCTCCCTACCCACCTTTGCAAACCTACATGAGATTGGGGTGCAAATAGAGGACGCCATGAAACAAGGCCTCATTGATAATGAGAGAGAGCAGCCTAGGAGGGCATTCAACCGCGGTACAAATGCAGGCACAAGTAGTGCTGTGGCTAGCAGAACGTCAGATGTCGGGATGGTCACCACCACCCTTCCCAAAACCCTCACAGCTACCCCATTCACTGGTGCGTCCGATAGTAGCTCACAAACAGCTAGATATGCGCCCAGAGGCCAAAGAACCTTCACCCCACTATACATGCCCCTATCCAAAGCTTTGGGGGTTTTGATCAAGAAAGGGCACCTGAAGCCCCTAGAGCTGCGGCCCTTGCCAGAAAAATTTCCTCCCTCTCATAACCCAGCTAAGTACTGTGCCTATCACCAACAGCATGGTCACGACACCGACCAGTGCTTTAGACTGCATCACGACATCCAAGATCTCGTTGACAATAAGGTGATCGCACCTCCAGAAAAACCAAACGTCACAACCAACCCACTCCCACCACATAACCAAGCTCCACCTCCCAAACGCATCCACTTCATCCAAACCGGGGTTATGTCATACAACCCTAGCATATATATCACCCCTTCTCACCTACCTAAGCTAGAGGTATTCATTCCAGAAAGCACGGATTTGTGCATACCGGACATCTCACAAACCCAACTTGAGCCGGTGATGGTGACTATCGAAGATAGAATCGGGATGATTGCGGGAACAGATGGAAATGATTATTCAGAGCCTGAGGGGTCTGTAAGATTTGTATACGACCTGAGCGGTTACATTACACCAACAGGGCAGATTAAGTCAAGGGTAGAACTACCGGCCGGAGCAGAGATCTGTGTCATTCGAGAGGATGGACCTAATTAGGAGCTAGATGACCTAGTGGAATTGGAAGAGGACATAGCCAACCTTCAATTCTTCAATGAACAGGATCCGGGGGATGTGATTGTCAAATGGTTTGATTTAGATAGGTCAACAGAAGCTACCGGGTGGCTCAGTGACGAGCCGGATGCTATTGAAGAACTTCAGCCAGAGCAGGGGCAATTAGGGGTTGGAATATCATCAGCAGTGGCCGGAGTGGCCGGAGATCAGAATGAACCGCCGGGGAGCACCGGTGTTAAGAATTTTGCTCAGGATCAGAACAGCTTGAGTACAGAGGATGCTGAGCAGCAGGCCGCACTGAAACAGTTTGAGCAACAGAAGATCGAAGATCAGGAGAGGGCTAGAAAGGCCAAAGCCCTCGTGGAGATAGAATGTGTTGAGGGCGCGGGAATGGAATGTGCTGTGCGCATAGGAACAGTTGTGACAAAATCGGACAACTGCTTGTCGATGGCCGATGGCATGTGGTGGGAAGATGACGACCTATGTCTTGCCCACATGGACGAGGATTGGAGGAACAACCAACCGGATGATACCTGGTATATTGGGGAAGTTGACCACATGACTAGGAGCGGGCGTTATTTCAAACCCCCGCATTTAGATTAACCAGAAGCGTTCGGAAAGGACAAGGAGGCGGAGAAGCAAAAAGATAAGCTGCTCGAAGAGGAGGCTTTGCTGAAATAGCTGAAGAAGATAGAGGCAGACATCTCCATTTAGGGACTACTTATGGCTTCAAGAGTACATAGATAAGCTATCCTTTCTGTAATGGACAAAGCCAAACTTTCAATAGACACCACGCCTGAGCAGCTGGTAGGATTGGTCTTTCCGGGAGGAGCTTCCCCGACATTAACCTTCACTGACAAGGAGTTGCCGCATAAGGGCACAAACCATAACAAACCACTCTACATCGCTGTGGAGTGTAAAGACAAGTGGATACTAGTAGTTCTTGTTGATACCAGATCCACCATCAACGTATGTCCATTAAGGACGGCATATGCAATCGGGTTGAAGCCCGCGGACTTCGCACCCACTGCCCAGGTGATTCGGGCATATGACAATACCAGCAGAGAAGTGATAGGGACTGTGCAGATTTGGACGAAGGTTGGTCCAGGACAGCATGATATTGACTTCCATGTTTTGGACGTTCCCGCGACCTTCAATCTACTCCTAGGGCGGCCGTGGCTGCACCAGGTAAGGCAGTCTCTTCCACCCTCCACCAGGTGTTGAAGTACCCCCATGGGAAGGGGGTGGTTATAGTTTTCAGGAATTCGTCAATTCATCCGCCGCTAGAGGTGTCTACGCCGGTTCTGGAAATCGAACATGGCGCAGAGGATGTGTTCTTGTCAGGATTTAGCCTAGCTGAGGCTCGGGTCGTACAGAACATACTAGCTATCAATGAGGGGTTATATGTCAGTGCACAGTCCGTGTACCTCAAGAACAAACTCCAGCACATCCCCGGGATGGGATAAGGGAAAAGTGGCCAGAAAGGCACCACAACGTCGGCCGAAGTGCCGCATAACCCACATATCTTTGGTCTAGGTTACCTGCCTAACATGGAGGACTGGCCGAGAAAAGGGAAAGAAATGGCCGAAAGAGCCAGAGCTAAGCAAGCGGGGAAGCATTTTAAGTTGATGCACCGACCTATTCAGGGTACCCTGAATGGACGCTTTGTCTGGGAGGGGGATGACTTCCCGTTCTGCGACTTCCTAGAGCCATGGTTGAATGCAGAGAGGAGACGCTTGCCGGGGTTTGAGATCTTCTTTGACTTACAGTTGTCTGAGGATGATGTTGCCAAGGAACAAATAGACTCGATAGTTGAGGCTAAACAGTACAAAAAGGAGGTTTCCGATGGCGTAGAGATTGAAATGGGGGTAGCACTGGCTTGTCTACTTTCAGATCCTCCGATCGTACATGAGTGCTTGGGGGATGACCTCTCAGTGTCCATGATTGGGAACGAAACGGCTGCGAGCCCACCTTCAAACATTCTGGATGCATCCATTGCACCTTCCCTCGTCTGGCAGTACGATGAAGGATTCTTATCGAGTAGCACCAGGTTAGGTAGTGAGCCGGAATCTTATTCCACTGAGTCTTGCGAGTCAGAATCAGGTTCCAGCTCGTCTGAGTCTGAGTCTGGTATTCCTGGGAGTGACAACCCGGATGCCACAGTCCTGTCTAGGTCGTCTTTTTCTTTTTCCTTTGAGTCTGTTGTAACAAAGGAACCAGGCGACTTGGAAGTGCTTAATGGGAATTGTGCGGCTGTGGCCTTCGATTACTTTTCTGTGCCCTTAATTTATTGCATTAATCAGGATTTTTAAAATTTTGATGAAAACGACGAGGAAGAATTTCCTCCGGTTTTGCAATATTTGCTGGATCAAGAGCAGGAGAGGTTTGTTAAACCCTTGGTTGACGAAATCACCAAAATTAACGTTGGTACTGAGAAAGACCCGCGGCTGGTCCAAATTGGGTCCACGTTGTCTTCGGAGGAACGCGAGCACTTAGTCGCTTTATTAAAAGATTTCAAAGATGTTTTCGCGTAGTCCTACGAAGACATGCCTGGAATCGATCCTGAGGTTGTACAGTACCGGATCCCTCTTGACCTAGAGGCCCGACCTGTTAAGCAGAAGCTCAGAAGGATCCGCCCAGACTAGGCTCTCAAGATCAAAGAAGAGGTCACCAAACAAATTGACGCAGGGTTCCTGCTGGTATCTGAATACCTAACTTGGTTGGCCAACATCGTTCCGGTGCCGAAGAAAGACGGAAGAATTCGGGTATGTGTGGATTTAAGGGATTTGAACAAAGCTAGTCCGAAGGACAACTTTCCTCTGCCGCATATCGATGAATTAGTAGACTTCACTGCTGGGCATGCGTTGCTCTCGTTCAAGGATGGGTTTTCAGGCTACAATCAGATATTGATGGCACCCGAAGACCAGGAGAAGATTGTTTTTACCACCCCATGGGGAACCTATTGTTATAGGGTGATGCCGTTTGGGCTGAAGAATGCTGGGGCTACGTATCAACGGGCTGCAACCATAATATTGCACAACATGATCGACAAAGAGGTTGAGGTGTACGTGGACGACATGATTGTCAAGTCCAAGGAAAGAGAGGGCCACTACACCGCCTTGCAGAAGTTCTTTCAACGGATCAGAGAGTATAGGCTGCAGCTGAATCCTCAGAAGTGTACATTTGGCGTTACAGTAGGAAAAATGCTGGGGTTCTTGATCACACAGAGGGGCATCGAAGTCAACCCTTCCAAAATAAAGGCCATCTTAGAAATGCCACCACCAAGGACTGAAAAGGAGGTGCGAGGCTTTCTGGGTAAAGTGCAATTCATAAGACGGTTTATTTCAAAATTAATCTTCACTTGTGAACCACTCTTTGGTCTCCTGAAGAAAGGAAAGAAATTCCAATGGGACGGCCGATGCCAAGCTGCTTTTGAACATATCAAACAATACTTACAAAACCCACCTATGTTATCACCGCCTGAGCCGGGGAAACCGTTGATTATGTACCTTTCAGTGATTGAAACTACAATGGGATGCATGCTTGTTCAAGAGTCTGAGGACAAAGTGGAGAGTGTTATCTACTATCTGAGCAAGAAAATGCTGGAGTACAAGACCCGCTACACTCCATTGGAGAAGGCTTGTCTGGCCTTGGTATGGGTTACTAGGAAGCTGCGGCACTACCTGTTAGCTCACTTCGTAATACTGGTTTCGAGATTAGATCCCATCAAATATCTCTTCGAGAAATCGGCAATTACGGGTAGGCTAGCCTCTTGGTTGCTTCTGCTTTCCGAATTCGATCTGAAGTGCGTGACACGCAAGTCAGTAAAAGGGAGAGCGGTAGCAGAGTTCTTAGCCGATCACCCAGTGGACGGGGATGAAGCAGTTGAGTACCTATTCCCAAACAAGGCTATTTTGCATGTCGAAGACGAGTTTTGGATGATATACTTTGACGGAGCGTCAAACCAATACGGGTATGGGATAGGGGTATTATTGATAGCACCCGACAATTCCCGCATATCTTTAGCATTCAAACTCTGTTTCAAAGTCTCAAACAATGAAGCAGAGTATGAGGTATGTATTGCCGGTTTAGAAGCCGCCCTAGAACTAGGGGCAAAACAGTTGAACGTCATCGGGGACTTGAACCTTGTTGTATCTCAAGCTAAAGGGGATTGGAAAGTCAAAGAAGAAAAAATGAGAATCTACCACCAGACCCTGGACTTGCTGATTCCTCGGTTTGAGAAGCTGAACTTCGCTCATCTGTTAAGAGAGAACAACAGGTTCGCCGATTCACTAGCAACTTTATCTTCCATGATAGACATCCCTTTTGGAGTCCGGATGCGTGCGATCATCATCGAATAGAAATTTGCGCCGGCCTACGAGCTGCTTGTTACCATAGAAGAGGTACAATATAAGAATCCCTGGTATTACGAAGTCTGGAACTTCTTGGAAAAAGAGGCATATCTACCAGGGGCAAATGCCAAAGATAAGAGGGCAATTCGAAGAATGGCTGCTCAGTTCATCATCTGCGGAGGAAAACTATACAAGAGAGGTCATCTCGGGATGCATAAGCTGTGTGTTGATGCCAAAGAATCAAAGCACCTGATGGCGGCCATCCATGGAGGAGAGTGCGGAGTGCACATGAACGAGGTGATGCTAGCCCGGAAAATCCTTAGACAAGGCTTTTACTGGTCCACCATGAAGGAGGATTGTATTAGCTTCGTTCGGCGATGCCACAAATGTCAAATCCATGCAAACCGCATGAACATTCCGCCGTCGAAGCTGTACAACATGGCTTCGCCATGGCCATTTTCAGTCTGGGGGATTGATGTGATTGGAGCTGTCACTCCGAAGGGGTCCAATGGGCATGAGTTCATTTTGGTAGCGATAGACTACTTCGCAAAGTGGGTTGAGGCCCAGTCATATGCGGTGTTGAAGGCTTTGCATGTTGCAAAGTTCATCAGGAACAACATCATCTGTCGCTACGGGGTCCCGAACGAGATCATTTTAGATAATTGTTCCCACTTCAAGAAGGAGGTGATCGAGTTGTTGGAGAAGTACAACGTGGTTTTTCATAAGTCATCCACATATCGGCCACAGACCAATGGAGTAGTTGAGGCCGCCAATAAGAACTTCAAGCATATACTGCAGAAGATGGTGGAAACCTACCGAGACTGGCCAGATAAGTTGCCATTTGCTCTGTGGGGCTACCGGACTTCAATTCGAACTTCTACTGGGACAACTCCGTATTCCTTGGTTTATGGAATGGAGGCTGTTCTCCCTATCGAAATTGAGGTTTCGTCGTTACGGGTACTGGCTGAGTGTCAGATAGCTGAGGCAGATTGGCAGCAAAGCAGGTTCGAAGAACTTATGTTGTTTGATGAGAGAAGGCTAAAAGCACTGTACCATGTTCAGGGGTATCAACGAAGAATTTCTAGGGCTTTCAACAAGAAGGTTAAGTCCAGGAATTTGAAAGAAGGAGATTTGGTGCTCAAAGACAAACGAGCTCCCATCCACGACCCTAGGGGCAAGTTCAGACCCAATTGGACTGGTCCTTACATCATCAAGTCTATCTGGTCGGCCGGAGCTGTCGTTCTGATGGACCTAGATGGCCTAGAGTTCTCCCAACCGATCAACATGGACAAGTTAAAGAAATATTTTCCCTGAGAGGCTCACTAGGCCGAAAACCCGAAAGGGCGACCTAGGCAAAAGTTAGAGCATAGAAAATTTGAAATTATAAAAACTGAGCTCGCAAGGTTGAAAACCCACAAAGGGCAGCCTTGGCAAAAGTTAGAGTGCAAAAGGAGAGGGTTAATACACGAGTGAACTCGAGCCGAGCTACGTAAGGCTTGATTTCCATCTTTGGGATACGTAGGCAACTTCATCCTTAAGTCCAGCCATAAACACTCCCCCGATCAACTTTGTCCATGTGATCATGTTTGGTCATCTTTATCTATTCAGCATTCAAGAGCTCGGTTTTGATCTCCGGTGCAGTGCTATTCAGACTAGGGGCAACTTTCCAGTTGTTGTAATCCAGGGTTGTACATCTCAGTGACAGATCTCAGGCATGTCCAGTTCTGATCCATATCGAAAATGGTTTTGAAAAGTTTTAATAAAAGTTGATTTTGTTCAAATTAATCTTTTTACAACTTAGACCATTTTTGGACCAAACGGAAAATTTTTCAGTACCCACAACCTTCAATTTCATTGATTTCAATACAGAGTTCTCCTACTCTTGAATACAAATTGAAGTTGCTTTTATTACATTCATAAAGAAAACTTGAAAGTACTGATAAAGCAATAAATTCGGGGCATGGATAAGTCAGGTGTTCCTGCGCCCCCTCCTAGAGCCGGTAAAAGCCTCTAATGCCAAAGTGGGCCCTACCTGTGCCTCTTCATTGAGCCAATCTATGCACTCATTAGAGAGGGTGCAGCTGAAAGTGGGAGTGGGGGCCAGAAGCTCTCTAGTTCTCTATGACGTGGCATACCGGGCCAGCTGTGTGCCTCAAATCGGAAATGTAGTAGGTTACTCTATCCCCTCTTTCGGACAAGTCTGATCATGTCCAAACTGGCGCCAGATTCGAAACGAAAAGTAAAAGACACAGTGTGTCAGGCCAACTAACTGAATCCCGGGCTGGCAAGTCATGCTGTAGCTCATCGCCAGTGAATTGAGCCAAGGGTAGCGCTAAGCAATGCGGTCTGCGGACAAACTGCACATCCAGTCAAACCATCATCCCTTATCAGGGGCATCGACTAGACGTCGTCGGAAGAAATAGCTGTGAGCTGAGTATGCGGGGCATGAATCCACCACTCTCAATTTGTCCATCAACCATATCTGGGAAGGGATTAAAAAATGAGAGATTAAAGAATAGAGAGATGTTCGTTGAGAGAAAAAGTGAGCAAAGGGTTTTGAGAGAAAAATCGAGCCTGAGGGCCGAGTGATGTGAGCAATATATGTGAGATAAGGTGGGAACTATTACCTACAATAGTAGTGGACTCCCCGCGAATCTAGCCGTCTCCCGATGATGAAAAGCGTCCAAGCCTATCAATGTCTCAGCTAATGTCATGGCAATGCAGCTTTTGCCTTCTCGTAAGCCCTCGGCGACCTCAATCAAACGAGTGCTAAACCCACCAAAGCTTGGGGCAAGCAAGAAATGAGACAGCATGCACAAGCAAAGCGCATGTCGGCGATAACCCTGCCAATGATGGTCGCCACGGTCGCCGGCATCAGAAAACTGACAAACCAAGCTCGCAATGTCTAGCTCTCCGTCGTGAATCAAGGACCAAGCGTCATGCAAAGTAAGGCCGCACATCCTTCCTAAGGCTTGGACGTTGCCGAACTGCAGCTGAGGCAAAATTTCTTCCTCGCGCTCGGATTCCATTAAAGCTTGGAAGTCTTCAAATGTGGGACACACTTTTTGTCCGCCAAAGCTAAAGACGTGTGTTATCGGGTTCCAAAACCTTGCCGCGGCATGAAGAAATGGAAAATGCAGCGGGGTGCAGCTCAACATGAATAGTGCATTTGTGCCAAACCCCTGAAAATTTACCTTTTTCGAGCCATCCAAGGAAATGATCCAACTTGTGAGATTTTGGATGAGGAACGCCTCCATTTTGGTGTAAAACTGAGTTGGAATGACGGAACCACGAAGATGGAACCTTTATAAAGGATAAGGCACTGTTTGGAGCACATGTGTCACAAAACTGGAGGTTCCCAGGATTAGTGGGTCGGCCGACCACTCTTTCTGGGTCGGCCAGCTAATTTTTGGGCTGCAGGCAGAACAACTGGTCGGCAGGCTCTAAAAGTGGTCGGCCATGTCCCAAAAAGCTGGTTTTCAGCTCTTTCTTCTCTCTAGAAGGGAGTCTCTAGCTTTCTTGTGTGCCAAGAATAATGAAGATCCAAGTTTACCTCTGTTTCGGATGCATTTTGTCAATTTGTTTGTCTCAAAATGCATTCGCTCTTCGAGTTGTTTTGCTTATCGAGTTGTTAAGTTTTTTCTTATCGAGTTGTTGCTCTTTGTTTATCAAGTTGTTGCTTGTTGCTTATCAAGTTGTAAACTTGCTAAGGTTTTGTTTCTTAGTGAGTTAAGTTGTTTAGTTTGTTGAGTCGGTTCACTACCTGACTTGGTAATACACATTGTTTTAATTTTCATTCAAACTCTTTTTTTGTGCAAAATGGTGCAATGCGATGCAATGCTAAGAATACAAGTACAACACTCTTTGAACAAAAAGTCATTTTCATTCCATCATGGCTTCTTTTTACAACATTTTACAAAAGGGGCACAAGTTTTGAAAAAAATAAAACTGCCTAAGTTGTACGATGTGCTATAACTACATGTAAAAAGAAAAATAAAGCAGAAACATCTGCATTAGTGCCATCAAGCTCACGACCGAGAGGCCCTTTTCACCCTCTTCGGCTGAGCAGCCTTCGCGCCACCAGCACCATCATCTGAATCGGAGTCACCGCCCTCGTAATCCTCCTCGGTGTCACCTCCGTTCTCCGAACTGGAACTTGAGTCATCGTCCCTATTTGTAGATGTCTCAAACTGTGGATGCGCCAACTCCTCTGCCTCGCTAGACTTGTCATCCTGTCCGACAGGTGCCCTGCATCCCCCTTGGCCGCGTGCTGAGACTCCTCTCCTAGCTGCTCGAGAAGGCCTGGATGGCCCAGTCCGCAGAGGCGGGACCTAAAAAGGATAGTTTGAATGCATTAGCCAGTATGTATATCAGATGCAGATGTGAGAATGACATAAAGCGGGTGCATGCAGATATGGTGTGTGAATACGATGTGTCAGATGTGATCTACACATAATGAATCAATACAATGAAATGTTCGGTTTCCATAAGTCATCAAAAGCATGATAAATGTAAGGAAATCGAGAAGTACCTGAACGCCGGAGGCCTAAAGCATCGTCTCCCTCCGCAGAACCATGCCCCTCGAGTGAAGCCACTACTCCGAGTAATCCCTCAGTATACTCCCTGGGAGGCTGCACACACAAGTTCTAGTCATCAGTGAATGAATGAAGGTCTAAATATCTGAATGATAAATGAAAACTATGAAGCATACCGGTGGTGAGTCAGGGTCACTAACGTATCGGGTGATCCGGCCGTGGAGGCTCTAGCGGGATCTCGTATGGTGTCCCATACTCCCAACTTGTCAGCCCGGTCGGAAGATCTGGCCATCCAGCATACTGGCAAGTAGAAGGCATCCATCCAGCCCCACCCCTCGATGTGCCGGCTCTACTGGTTGAAGGAATGTCTCTAGCTCAGGCGCGACTCGAGGAAGGCACGCCAGCAGCCCTCCTCCTAGAGGCATGGACATCTGACAGTGGAGGCATCAAGTACATATGGCGATATGTCACGTAATCCCCCTCATCCAGGAAAAGCACCGCGTCAATACCCAACATGAGGTCCACCGTCTTTCGGGGGTGTGGGATCCCCTGCAGACCGCATCTCTGGTGGAGGTAATGAGGGGACGTCTTGATCAGAGTCCCCCACCGTCTGGCGCATGAAGCGCTCTTCGTGGAACCACGCTCTGCCAACCGGTCCCTCAAGCGGAACCCTATATCGCGAAGTGCCCCATGCCCTAGCGAATAGAAACCGAGGATTCCCTGGCATGGCTATCTAAGGCTACCAGTTAACCTGCGGGTAGCAAGTGCATGAGCTAATTAGATGTCATGAATATGCGAGATGAATCAAAACTGAAAGCATGAAGAACTGAGAGTTCTGGATTACCTCCGTTGTCCGTACAGTATTGAAGAACTGCCAGAGGAAGGGCAAAGTCTGCCGGGGCCTCGGCCGGCACCGACCCTCAAATCTGTACGAGTAGGGGATCTCAAGGGGTGCCTCAACCTCGAGCTCAAGAGCCAGCGTCGGGAAGTATGCATAAACCCACAACTATAAAAGGCAAGACAGTGGCCGTCAGAATACAGAATGCTTTGTGCAGTATACAGAATATACAGAGAATACAGAAAGTTGAGTGTAGAATCAGAATACAGAATGCTAAGTGCAGAATCAGAATACAGAATGTGAGTACAGAAAGTACAGGATGCTGAATGCAGAGAGCTGAGTGCAGAATATACAGAAAATGCAGAATGCCAAGTGCAGAATGTAGAATACATAATGTAATGTGTGCCATGTGCAGTGTACAGATAATCGAAAGTAGAACTGTAAATCAAGAGGGTAGAATGTACCTCCCAGGCTCGCCAGTAGCCCCTAACTATGGTCCCCCCGCTTGCGGAAGGTCGCACTCATGTAGCAGTAAAGGGTAGCGAGGGCAGCGCCACCCCAATCAAAATGTCGGACCTGTGATAGGTCCACTAGAGCACTCAGCAAATAAAGCCCAATTGTGTTCCCCCTGTCGGAGAATAGTGTGGTCCCGAAAAGGAACATAAAAAATCCCCGGGCATACTGATGAATGACCTCAATGGTCTGGGGCATAGTCCTCCGGTATTGCTCGGAGAACCAGGTGTACCTGACCCTGCCTAATGATCTGTCGATCGACGGATGGTCTCTGAGCAGATAAATCCACGTGGCCTCCCATTCACCTATATCTGTGTCGTATGGGATCAGCCGGCCTTCCACATCAAGGCCCGTCAGCATGGAGAAATCAAATGGGGTCATCGCCATGTCCCCGGTAGTCGAAAAATGGAAGGAGTTGGTGGTGTCCCACCATCTCTCTACATGTGCACCCAGGAGGGTCCTGCTCGTTGGATGGCGTGACAATCCCGCACAAAATGGGCCAAACCCTGCCTCGTCCACAATGTGCCGAACAGTATCCGGGAGCTCCGCGTACCACTCCCTCGCAAGGATAGATCCATAACCCCATGTGAAAAGAAGGACACCTGCATTCAGAATGAATAGATGTATTCAGTTTAGAATCAAATGTATGGGCTGCGTGCAAATGCAAATGTATGAGCTGCATGTTCAGAATCAAATGTATGGGCTACGTGCAAATGCAAATTTATGAGCTACGTGTTCAGAATAAAAAACGTGAGCTGCGTGTCCAAAATTTCAAAAATGTGAGTTGCGTGTTCACCATAAAATTTTTGAGCTGCGTGTTCAAAATTTCAAAAAAACATGAGCTGCGTGTTCACCATAAATTTTTGAGCTGCGTGTTCAAAATTTCAAAAAAAAAAAAAAAAAAAAAAAAAACGTGAGCTGCGTGTTCACCATAAAATTTTTGAGCTGCATGTTCAAAATTTCAAAAAAACGTGAGCTGCGTGTTCACCATAAAATTTTTGAGCTGCGTGTTCAAAATTTCAGAATTTCAAAAATGTGAGTTGCGTGTTCACCAAAAAATTAAGCTACATGTTCAAAATTTCAAAAATGTGAGCTGAGTGTTCGCCATAAATTTCAAAATTTCAAAGATGTGAGCTGCGTGTTCACCACAAAATTGAGCTGCGTGTTCAAAATTTCAAAAATGTGAGCTACGTGTTCACCATAAAATTTTTCAGCTGCGTGTTCAAAATTTCAAAAGATATGAGCTGCGTGTTCACCATTCAAAAAGTTTGAGCTGCGTGTTCGAAACTCGAAAAGATGTGAGCTGCGTATTCACCACAAAATTATTGAGCTGCGTGTTCAAAATTTCAAAAGATGTGGGTCGCATATTCACCAAAAAAATTGAGCTGCGTGTTCAAAATTTCAAAAGATGCGAGCTGCGTGTTCGCCACAAAAATTGAGCTGTGTGTTCAAGGTTTCAAAAATGTGAGCTGCGTGTTGAAAACTTGAAAAATGTGAGCTGCGTGTTCACCACAAAATTTTTGAGCTGCGTGTTCAAAATTTCAAAAGATGTGAGCTGCGTGTTCACCACTAAAAGTTTGAGCTGCGTGTTCAAATTTCAAAAATATGAGCTGCATGTTCATAACAAAGAGTATGAGCTGCGTGTTCAGAAATTCAAAAGTTTGAGCTGTGTGTTCAAAATGCAAAAGTGTACTGTGTTATGAGCTGTGTGCTAACAAAACAAATGATGTGTTATGGACTGTGTGTTCAGATTGAGCAGTATTATGAGCTGTGTGCCAACAAAACAGAATGTTGTGTCATGGACTGTGTGTTTAGATTGAGCAGTGTTATGAGCTATGTGCCAACAAAACAGAATGTTGTGTTATGGACTGTGTGTTCAGATTGAGCAGTGTTATGAGCTGTGTGCCAACAAAACAGAATGCTGTGTTATGGACTGTGTGTTCAGATTGAGCAGTGTTATGAGTTGTGTGCCAACAAAACAGAATGTTGTGTTATGGACTATGTGTTCAGATTGAGCAGTGGTATGAGCTGTGTGCCAACAAAATAGAATGCTGTGTTATGGACTGTGTGTTCAGATTGAGCAGTGTTATGAGCTGTGTGCCAACAAAACAGAATGCTGTGTTATGGATTGTGTGTTCAGATTGAGTAGTGTTATATGCTATGTGCCCAAATGTGCTGTGTGCCCAAATGAGCTGTGCGCGAATTAATGAAGCGTTGTGTAATGAGTTGTGTGCCAAACTAGTGGAGTGCTGTGTGTGTGAATATGTTCATGACGAGCAGACAGGATACATATCGAAAATATGGAATGTGCAAATGTAGTACGTACCTAATGTGCGTGATGAGATAGGTGGGACTTCAGCTCCCGTAGCAGCAGGTCTGCAGGTGCCTGCCGCATGAAGTCCGTGAAGTGATAGAAGGTGCTAGGAGGGAGGATGTGCTCCTCCGGCTCGTACCCCTCTGGGTCGAATGGCCGTATCCTCGGAGGCAACGGTATGATGTCGGGCTCATCCTCTGCATATGGAAAGCTTCCACCATACGAAATGTCGTCGGCCATCTGAAGAAATCTGCAAAAGATGCAAAAAACGAGCGAAATGAGCCAAAATCGCAAAAAGTCAACAAAAGTCAACTCTCGGGAAGAGAAAAAGTCAACAAAAGTCAACGCCCGAGAAAAGGTGCCAAACTTTGAGACAAACATACCTCAAGTGGTGAGAATGGAGAAAGAGGCTCCGAAAACATATTCTAATCAGTTCAAATCAAAGAAAACCGAAAGTTTTTGCGAAACAACTTCGCGTGGGGTGTTGGAAAACGCATATAAAGTGCAGATTTGAGAGAGAAAAGGGTCTAGGGAGCAAGAAGAGTGTATTTCGGCCTTGGAGGTGTGATACAAACTGATTTGGAGTGGTGTACTTAAAGAACCAAAGCTTAAAAGACCAAACTGCCCCGAAATTCTGTAAACTGGTCGGCCAGCCAGTTTTTCTGGTCGGCCGACAACTTTAGTGGGCAACAACTGGTCAGCCACTGATATATAACTAGTCGACCACCCTCCTGGATGATCCTCAGTGCTCCATTGTTCTCCCTGTGTGTTTTGGTGATGATTGGAGTCACCGGCCCTCGGGAAAGTGCAAGAAAAGTACACTTTTCGGCTCAAGAATGTCCCTGAGGGAACTTCAATTCAAGTCTTTGATGCATAGTTCATCGTTTACTCATCAAGAGCAAGGTGTATCCTTTTTGAGTATGTTGTGACCCCTTCGGGAGGTAAATCAAAGGGTTACGGTCGAATTGCTCTCTTTAAGGGTTGTACTTCTTTATTCAGCATTTCCTTTCAAACGCACATTTGAAGTTACACATTTCTTTTGCATTGTCTTGCACTTTCCACACACGTTGTTGCGCATGTTTCACCTACTTTGTTATGCACTCAGTACTTTTGTTGTCACGCTTGTTTTGCTTACATCATTATTCGCACTCATGTTGCATTGTTATGCATGCACACTCTATTTACATTGTTATGCTTGTTTCCCTACCGCATTGTTATGCGTCACACTTAGGTTGCATTGTTTTGCATCCCTACCTCATTGTTATGCGTCACACTTAAGTTGCATTGTTTTGCATTCCTTCCGCATTGTTATGCGTCACACTTAGATTGCATTGTTTTGCATCCCCTTTCGCATTGTTATGCGTCACACTTAGGTTGCATTGTCATGCATCCCTCGACTTGTGTTATTACGCACTTTTCACTTGCATTGCTATGCATGTTTCTAATGATATTGTACCTGTTGAGTTTCTCTCTTTTGCAAGCATGATATTATATGTACAGTTCATTTGAAGCTGGCACGACCAGACGAACCGGACAGGTATTGTATGTACTCCGTGTGAGACATAGTGAGAATTGTATAATTCTCTTACATCCTTTCTGCATGTAATGTAGTTTGTTTTGTATTCACCTGCTTAAAACTATTGCATTTATTTTGCATAATTACTTCGTTACAGCTTTCTTTGCATGATCATAAGTTATGTTCAGCTTCTTGCATTGTCACTTGCATTTTGCCCCTGCCTGCGGGAACATTTCTTTGTTATCTTTGCCTGTTTGTCTAAGTCTTCGGCCCTGTCAAAAATGGGTCATCTCTAGGCTTTGACACTCACTCTCGTCATTTGTGACTTTCAAGTTCTGTCAAAGAGGGGCAACTGTAGACACCCCATTTTTGACCGACCTTAAGACTCAGACGTCATCGATTGAGCGCTCGGTGATGGTGCATGTTGTGCTCGTTCTGAGGTTTCGGAGCTTTGGCTGAGAGCCTTGCCTCCAGGCCTCGGAACTTTTTGTGCTTTGGCTCGGTTTGCGGACCAAGTCTTGTTTTCCCTTCCCAGAGGGAGGGAGTGGTCTTGTAGACCATCTCTCTGTGGTCGTAGACTACTTTTCATGGTCGTAGGCCACTTTTCCCGTTTCGAGACTAGTTTTTGATTTTTGGAGCCTTTGGTCGCGTGCCTTGTCTCGGGACCGCTTAAGATTCTCCGTTTGGCATGGTTTTTGAACCACACCTTGTTGCCTCTGCCTAGAGGAACACTGTGGTCCGAGAGACCACTTTTGTGGTTGCATACCACTTTTGACGCTCGTCAGCTAGTTTTCGGGGCTTTTGGCCACGTGTTTCGCCTCCTAATTTCTCATCTTGTATCTGCTTTGGTTTGTTTTTGGTACAAACCTTGCTTTCCTTGTTTGGAAGGTGGTACAAGGGTGGGAGACCAGTATTTCTCCTTGGAGACCACTTTTGCTTTTCTCAGCTAGTTTTCTTGTCAGATAATTGGCTTTCTTGCTCTTTGGACCATCTTTTCTGGTCGGCCACCACACCACCACCTTGCATTTAGTGTGTTGACCTCTCCCACCTATGGCTGACCAGTTTTTGCTCTGGTTGACCACTTAAAGTGGCCGGCCGACCACTTAAACTAGCAGGCTGACCACTTCAAGTGGTCGGCTGCTTTTTGACACCTTTTTGGAGATATTTTGGGGCCGCTGGCACAGCTGGAGGGCACCAGTGCTATCCTCCATACATGGGTATGGAGGGATTTCCTTGGCCCTTAGCTTCTCTAAGAAGCTTTGGCTTTCCTCTTCTATAAGAGGGAGGCTCCTCCTCCCTTCTCCAGGTTCATAAATTTTCCCCAAGAGAGATAGATATAGCATTGTCTCTATATTGCCTTGTTTCTCCATTTTTGTGCATCAAAAGTGTGGTATTGTCTTAGTTTAACACACAAGCACACACTCAAACACCATCCTTTTGCTACTGAGGTGCTTAGGGGCTGATTTTGGTGTTCTTGGGTTGCCTTGAGCTTGAAAAACCTGCTGGAGTTGCAGTTATAAAGAAGGTCTTCAAGGGTGAGCTTTTGACCTTTAAATCCCCCTTTCTTGCTTAAGCTTTTAGCCTAACTTGCATGCTATTTTAAGCTTGACTTATAACTGATAAAAGTTCTGTTTTTGCATGCTTTTGATCTTTGTTTAAGATCACTTTTGTGTTTGGGGTTGTTTACCCCCTCTTAGGCCTTGTTTGGCCTTGTTTTTTAGCCTTTTTTGTGAGCTTCGGGACCACCTTGTTTTGGCCTTCTCACCACTAAAATCCCTCTGGATTTTAGTGGTGGGGATGGTGTTTTAAGGTCCTAAGAAGGGGAGGGCCATCCCCTCTCCTTGCATCTTCAATACATGCCTTAATATGCCTCATGTTTGAGCATCATTACTAAGTGTATATTGACCATATCCTAGCTTGTATTTGTGGTTATTTTGCTGTGGCATACCACTATTTTTGCTTAGTTTGGTCACTCAATGCATGGTTAATACACTTGTAGTGTAAATCACACAATCTAGTCTTGTATGCCTCATGTTTGAGCATGTCTTTCTAGCCTGTTTTGGAGCCGTTTCAGCATATCTTTGGTGATGTTTTGCCATGTCATACCTCTGTTTAGGTTTGGTTTGGTTAGCCTTTGCATGCTCCATGCACTTGTAGTGCAATCCCATGAAATAACCTAACATGCATCATGTTGTAACATGTCATTTTAGCATGCTTTTGGCTTAGCTCTGAGAAGACTTTGTTCATATTTTAGCATGTTTAAGGTCTGATTTGTGTTGTATTGGTCATCTATGACTTGTTTTGTATAGCCTTGGTTCAATATAGCTTGTTAGCTTTGTGTATTGAATCCTCTAGCATGCATTACTTGGCTCATTTCAATGATTTGGCATCATTAGTTATGTTATTTCAGTCCATGTAGTGTGGCCATACACTTGCATCTTTCACTCATTCAATGCGTTGGAGGGTTTGCCCCTTTATACCTTAACATGAACCATTGCGTATGCCTTCATGCTTTAGCTTGCGAGCTATCATTTCAATATGTTTTTGGGGTTATTATGCCATGATATAACTCTAATTTTTGTTGTTTAAGTCATCCCATGCTTAAGCCTACTTACGAGTAGCAAACTTCAAACCATTTTCCAAACAAACGGATATGCGATGCTTTGTTCCAAATTAGGCGATCTAGTCTATACTTGTTTGCTGTGCGTATCACATAGTAATTCTAGGTTTAATAATCGGAATAAGAGCACATATGCTTTCAAAAACAAGATATCATGCTTAGTATAGGCCGATCTTTGATCGGGCGAGCGGGGGTGCTCATAGATGACCTTCCCCAATCGTACCTAAGTTCCCGAGCCGAGGCAATTTTGATGGTGACGGACACGTGACCTTAGGCATGAGTCAGGGTTTCCTAAATTTTCCCAAAATAAAATATTTAGGTGGCGACTCTGTATCTGGCAAAGCAGCTCATGTTTGGCACTTCTTTATAAAAATCAATTTTCCAAAACGATTTGCTGGATTTGGACTCTTTGGTGATTTATTGGTCTCACATTGCACATTGTCAGATTAGATTCAGAACTGTGACATTTGAGTCCGAACTGTAGTAGCTCAGAGAACAAAACGAGGTTTCCTCGGGAGTTCTCTCCGGGGGCGCGTCTACACGTAGGTGCGCCTAAGTCACAGTGTTTGCCATCTGCTATTCCCAAACGGTTTGCCGGAGGCTTGTTTGGAAAAGCATGCAATAAGGCTGACCGGTTGCGAGCTCTGCCATGATGGGAACACAAACCTTAGATCTGGACTACCGCTGTATCGTTTGATCATCCTTTCACTTCTCGGTGCTAGGAGTGAGAGGTATATTAGGTGGTCTTGCAGAGGCACCCTTTTTGACCAATCTACCTAGTTGCATATCAGAAGCCTTAGAGACTGTTTCAAACTAGGACATGTTGCTCACCCGAACGCAGGATTGTTTGAAATCACATGTTTGCGTAGTGAACCCCTAGTTCCTGACAAAACTAGGACAGGGAAACCCTATCCCACCATAGGGGTGTTTTGGCTCTCACTTGCTTGTTATGTGCTGTTAGAGTGTGTTTCTGTAGGAATGCATGTGTCAGTTGCAAGTTTGGTATCTATTTTGGGGCAGAATTCAGCAAAGAGTACAGTCATTCAGCTATGCTCATATCTGTTCTGGTGAAATTAGGCTGAGGTGCTGTCTATTTTCTCTTTTGCTAGGTAGTCCTGGAACCATAGCTTCAGAAGGCTCTAATATCCCCCGGGTGCATTGGACTTGTGTTAATAGACTTTGACAAGTTGGAGATTTAGTTCAAGGGCAACCAGTGTTTCCTTCGCTAGAGGCAAGGCAAAAAGGCCAGTCGGGGCTCACTGGTTCAATCGATCCGACAGTCACCAGTCACATCACCTTTGTTCAAACTCAGCAGACCGTGATGGCACAAAGTCCGAAAGACGTTATGACCATGATAGCGGTATTAAACCAGGGAATTGCCATGCAGGATGAGACCAATGCTGAAATGCAACGCCTATCTGGGGTACCTACCACACATCCAGTGTCGAGACCCCAGTCGAATTGTGACCCACTTCTACCAGCTGAAGATTCGCATGGTCCGGATCCCCGAGAAGGGTTGGCTCAAGGTCGAGTTTTCAGACCCCAAGTGTAGCCTAATGAGAGGCTTTATCCCTTTGGTACTAATGATCTCGAACCGACCTCGGTGAAAATTGTGAACCTTGAGAAACAAGTCAAAATGGCACAGGGCCTTAACTCCATTCGCGACATTGAGGATGGATACACTGAGGCTGCCGTAAGGCTCCCAGATTGATTCAAAATGCCACATATTGACCGTTTCGACGAGTCTGGAGATCCTATGGTACATATCCGGCTTTTCTTGGACGTCCTGAAACCGATGGGTCTAACTAAGCTGCAGAAACTCTCTCTGTACAGAAGAACCCTGTCGGGTGTAGCAGCCACTTGGTACGCCAAGTTAGATGATTCAGTGAAGCAAAACTGGGAAGAGTTGGCTGAGACCTTTGTCGATCAGTATTCTCATAATACCCAAGTTGAAATGACCACCCAAGAGCTTGAAGCAACCCATCAGAATCCAACAGAGCCTTTTGTGGAATTTGTTGTAAGGTAGAGAGCAAAGGCAGCACAGATGACAGATCGCCCTTCTGAAAGAGACCAATACGAATAGTGGTGCAGAGCCTTGAACATGATATGTTGTAGAAGTTAATAGTGGCTCCACTGTTCACTTTCAAAAGTTTGCATGAATTGGGGGTTTAGATTGAGAGTACGTTCAACAGAGGGATTATTCCCAGAACAAGTGAACCGGTAAGGAGGGTGTTTTTCGGGAGTACCCATGCTGGTAGTAGCACTATTCCCAAACCCACTGAAATCAATACAGTCACCACGACTAACCCTTTTGCCAAATCAAGCCTACAAACAGCCGGCCCAACCCCAGCTCAGGGCAGAACTTTCACCCCCCTCTATATGAGCTTAACCAGTGCACTAAAAGTCCTGATGGAAAGAGGGTATCTCAAACCCCTGGATCCTCAACCTCTACCTGACCCACTCCCTGCCAGACACAACCCCACCAAATACTGTGCCTATCATCAACAACACGGTCATGATACGAACCGTTGCATCCGCCTCTGTCATAAGATTTAGGGTCTTATTGACGAAGAGACCATAGCTCCACCAAAAGGACCTTGGGCTGGTACTAACCCGTCACCTCCATATCTCAACCTCGTCCATACACTGCCACCCACCTACAATCCTAGTATATATACCCCGACCCATCTACCCAGGCCTGAGGTGTTTATCCCAGAAAGCATGGACTTATGTATGATGGATGCACTTGAACCCCAATCATCTCAAACCCGTGAACCCACTACTTCTGAGTTGATGAGCATGATTGAAGATCTCCAGAGAACAGTGGCAGATCTGGCCTTTGGGGTATTGGCTCCGTCATCGACCACATCACATGCCAGAAGTTTCATGCCAAAAGGCTCTCCCATTTTGGGGCAAGCTGCAATTGAAAATGGCCAACCTAAAGCCATCCCAGGTCTGGGCAATGACATGCCGACAAAAACTGGGCTCCGCTTTGATATAGCGACCCAATCCCTTGGCAAAGTGGAGGCAAATGGTAAGAATAAGGTAGGGGCAGGCACTGGTCCCCATGAACACCTTCTGTGGGCTGTTGAGGCTTTGAAGGCTGAAGGACTAAACAATCAGCAAGTGCTCGCAGTTGTTACAAAAACTGTGGAGGACACTTTTGTTGCTCAAGTTGGGGGCATTCCGAATAAAGGGGCAAGTCGGGAAAAGGGATGTCGTGCCAGAAACGCCCCTTTCAGCTCCAATCCTACACGTGGAAGAGATCATCAAACCCAGTCAGCACCTGCCAATCCCATTGCTGGTACATTCAACCCGACCGCACAAACCTCGAAGTATCAACCCCGAGGCCAGAGGGTCTTCAATCCCCTCTACATGACTTTGTCCAAAGCTCTCCAAATCCTTATAGGACAAGGCCATCTCAAACCCTTGAGCCTCAGCCTCTCCCGGATCCCTTTCCAGCTAAGCATGATCCGGCCAAGTATTGTGCCTTCCATCAACAAACCGGCCCTGACACTGACGTTTGTTTTCGTCTTCACTATGAAATATAAGATCTAATTGACAACGAGGTCATCATCGCACCAAGTCCTACAAAGTCTAACGGCACTGGATCGATGAAGTTGAGGGATAATGTGATTATGTGATCGGGGGATGAACCACCTGCGGATGGCCCTTAGTTTACTCCAGATATGACGGATGGCATGCACTGTTTTGAGCAATTTGCGAATGCTGTTTATTTTACTTTCTAACTTGGGTATTGGGTTAGTCTTGTTGTGCTGTTTTGAGTCAGTCTTTTTGTACTGAGTCAGTCAAGTCCATCTTGTTGTATCGAGTCAGTCCTGTTGTGTCAGAGTCAGGTGATTTCAGGGGTGTTACCTCGGACATTGTTTTCTTATTTTGTGTTTGTCTTTTACACTCTTTCATTTGCATCTGTTTCCACCATGGAGCCAGTTGTGCCATAAAATCTGAATGAAATGGAAAAGATTTTCACTTACTTTTCTGTGCCTTGAAATCATTGCATTGACCTAAGTTTTTCAAAACTTTTTCTAACACTGTGATGAAAACAAAGAGGAAGCAATTCCTCGGGATTTATAAAATTTGATCAACTGAGAGAAAGAGAGGCATGCTAAGCCCTTAATGAATGAGATCATGTTTGTTAATGTGAGTACTGAGAAGGATCCTGGCTTGATCTAGATTGGTTCTACATTGTCTTCAGCGAGAGCGACTAGTCGTTTTCTTAAAAGATGTCAAAAAATGTTTTGTGTGGTCCTACGAAGACATGCGTGGAATTGATCTTGAGATTGTGCAGTATAGGATCGCTCTCAGCCTCAAGACTCAACCCCTTTTACTTTCAAACCTTGAACTTGGATTTAGAATGTTCAACGGTCAACCACAATGTGAGGCTTGTATGGCCAGATTTGAAGTAGCCTATGAACTAGGGGCAATAAGGTCGTATGACATCCAAGGAGGCCTGCCAGGCCAGATTTGAAGCAGCCCTCGAACTAGGGGTAATAAGTTCAGATGTCATCAAAGGAAGCTTGCAAAGCTAGATCAGAAGTAGCCCTTGAACTAGGGGCAAAAATGTCAGATGTGCTCAAAGATTCAAAGGATGGGTCATTTCGTAAACCAATGGAGACTGACAAGAAAGCCAAATCTGAGAAACGAAGAGAAGAAAGTTTATTGCTGAAGGACAATTGAGTTCCTATTCACAACACTAGGGTCAAATTCAGCCCCCATTGGATGGATTCCTATATCATCAGCGAACAACAACCATTCTACTAGATTCAGATGGCTTCGAGATCTCAAAACCGATCAACATGGACAGTTAAACTTTTTTATCCTTAAGAGGCTCGCTGTGCCAAAAATCCAGAAGGGCGACCCAGGAAAAAGTTAGAGCAAATGAAGAAGAAAAGAAAAGATGAAAAGAAAAGAAAATGAAAAAATGCAAAGAAAATAAGAAGAAGAAAAGAAAAGAAAAGAAAAGAACAAAAGAAATGAAAAGAAAAGAAAAACAGAGCTCGCACGGTTAAAAACCCAGAAGGACAGCTTTGGCAAAAGTTAGAGCGTAAAAGGAGAGTGTTAATACTCGAGTGCACCTTAACCCGGAACTACGTCAGGCCTGATTCTCATCTTTGGGAAACGTAGGCAACTTCATCCTGAAGTTCAGGCCCAATCATTTTCAGCCTACTTGGCTCATCCATGTTGAGTGGTTTATCCTTGTTCAAACTCAGCTATCTCATCCATGTGCAAATTGGCTCGTCTTCATTCAAAATTGATTGTCCTACTCTATTAGAAGATTCAGTTGCAAGACAATTCAATTTCAGATCTAAGATTGTGCATCTCAAGAGTAAATTCTATGTTGGTCGAGCAGTGGCCATTTGCAAAAATAGTTTTGAGAATTTTTAATGAGGTTGACTAATTTTCTCAAAAATTACCCAATTTTTTCCAAAACAGGACCATTTCTTGGACCCAAAAAAGGAAAATTTTCAGTGCTCACAACTTGACTTGCATGATTTCAAATCAGAATATCAAACAAGTATGTTAATCTAACTCTCATATTGGTCAAAATTGTTTTAGTAGAAAGCCAAAAACAAAAAATGGTCAAAATGATGAACTAGGGGCACAGTTGAGTCAGGTTTTCTGTCTTTTCCCCGTTGTCATCATACTTGCCAGAAAGGGCACCATACTTGCCGGAAAGGGCACCATATTTGCCAGAAAAAGGCACAACTAAAGCTAACAGCAAAGGGCCG
Source organism: Camellia granthamiana (assembly GCA_036172215.1). Lineage (NCBI taxonomy): Eukaryota > Viridiplantae > Streptophyta > Magnoliopsida > Ericales > Theaceae > Camellia > Camellia granthamiana. The sequence continues at coordinate 15,660,402 of CM069911.1, forward strand.
AAAGCTCTCTCAACCTCCAAGCAGCGAGGTATCAAGCCAAGTGCGAAGCACGAATTGGAAATGGAGCTGGATATTCATTTCCCTCATCTGGGACAATCACGCTTAAATTGGCGTCTGACCCAGAATGGGGACGTAGAAAACGCAATGTGTGAGGCCAATCAATTGTATACCTGGCCGGTGGGACGATCAAGCTAAGCCAAGGGTATCGTCAACCGATGACAATTGCAGATCTACTGTACATCCAGTCATAGCGTAACCCCTCTGTGGGAAAGCTCACTAGCTGTGAATGGAAGAAAGAGAATCTAGTGGAATACTAGGAGGTAAGAGCCCACAAATTCCTGTTTATCCATCAACCACCCAGGGGAGGGATAAAAAATAAGAGAGATTAAAGAATAGAGAGATGTGCGCTGAGAGAAAAGTGAGGAAAGGGCTTTTCAAAGAAATAGAGATTGAGTGCCAGAGTGATGTGAGAATCACAAATTAGAAAGGGTGGGAAATAATACCCGGAGAAACAGGCTCCTCGTGAACCGAGAGGTCTCTCGCCATTGGAACACATCTAAGTGTTGTGTTTGTTGTCTTTGTTTGTCTTGATTCCTGTTTTGAGTCATTTCGAGTGTTAATAGATGTGTTTAGGTTGTTTTACCTTTGTTTTCTTTTGTTGAGTCATTTTGACGGTGGTAAATCGTAGGCTCAATACCCGGTCAAGAGCTCATTTCTCAATTTCAATTTCAAAAATAAATCATTTTGTGCTCAGAGTGCCGTGCCGTTCTCCACCTGTGTGCAAAACAGGATTTGTTCTTTCATAAAACTGCAGGGTTCAACCCAGGTCATATAGAACAATAGAATAAGGACCTATCTGAAGCTACATGGGTTCCAGAATACAAAGCAAAAGAAAAGAAGGAAAATCGGAGCATCTAAGGTTGTTTCACCTTCAGTAAGTTCCAAGATTGCATTCCGAATATACCTCTTTAGGCCTTGTTAATGCTCCGAAGTATGAGTGTACCTCTACCTCAAGTTCAAGATCAAGCTTGCTTCAAGCCAAAATGGTGATCAGAAGTGCTCTCCCTGAGTACCATTCCCTACCAGAGACATCTTGGCTGTGTTTGCAATGAGTTCCTAGGAGATCAACTGAGATGGTGGAAACTAGAGTTCAAATGGCTGATGCCTGGAACGCAAATGTTCGGGATTTCCGAGACTAAAGTCTGGTTTAAATACTCAGAGGTGTATCCTCGGCTTGAAATCTGTATGGCAGCCCCATAGGTTGAGGTAGCGAGTATGCACCTCAATTCTGGATACTGAACCAACCTAGTCTGTCACCCTGTTAGAGAATAGGGAAAGGTTTGAACATGGCCAGGAAGAAAAGTAGTACCTGTGGTTTGGAAGTGTAACCAAGGAAAAGCAGAAGATCCCTAACAGCATAAGGCACGATATTGTACGTACGGTTCATTCAGCGGGATTCCAGGTAAGATCATTCCTGTCCTTTGAGCCCTTGTTGGTCAGAAACACTCGGGTACGCCCGGTGTTTACACCGGCTCCTTTGTTGGTTAGAAACACTCGGGTACGCCCGGTGTTTACACTGACTCCTTTGTTGGTTAGAAACATTCGGGTACGCCCAGTGTTTACACTGACATCTCGTTGGTTAGAAACATTCGGGTACGCCCGGTGTTTGCACTGACATCTCGTTGGTTAGAAACATTTGGGTACACCCGATGTTTACACTGACATCTCTCATTGGTTAGAAACATTCAGGTACGCCTAGTGTTTACACCGACATCTCGTTGGTTAGAAACATTCGGGTACACCAGGTGTTTATACCGACATCTCGTTGGTTAGAAACATTCAAGTACGCTCGGTGTTTACACCGACATCTCTCGTTGGTTAGAAACACTCAGGTACACCTGGTGTTTATACCACTTCTCCTGTTAGAAGCGTTTGGGTCATGTGCCCAACGTTTATACCTTGTGTTGGTTAGAAACATTCAGGTATGCCCGTTGTTTACACCGACACCCTCCTTTGGTTAGAAACACTTGGGTATGCCCGGTGTTTATACCTCTCCCTTTGGTTATAAGCATTTGGTCATTTTCCCGACGCTTAGACCTCCTATTTGGTTAGAAGCATTTGGACCATGTGCCCGACGCTTATACCTCCCTTCTAGTTAGAAGCGTTTGAAACATATTTTGACGCTTATACCGCCCTCTTCAGTTAGAAACACGCAGGTACGCCCGGTGTTTATACCACCCCCTTCGGTTAGAAACACGTAGGTACGCCCGGTGTTTATACCACCCCCTTCAGTTAGAAACACGCAAGTACGCCTGGTGTTTATACCGTCCCTTTGGTTAGAAACACTCGGGTACACCTGGTGTTTATACCATCCCCTTTGGTTAGAAACACTCGGGTATGCCCGGTGTTTATACCGTCCCTTTGGTTAGAAACACTCTGGTACGCCCGATGTTTATACCGTCCCTTTGGTTAGAAACACTCGGGTACGCCCGATGTTTATACCGTCCCTTTGGTTAGAAACACTCAAGTACGCCCTGTGCTTATACCACCTTGTTAGTTAGAAGCATTTGGGTTGTGTGCCTGATGTTTATACCACTCCTCGGTTAGAAGCGTTTGGGATGTGTGTCTGACGCTTATACCTTCTTATTGGTTAGAAACACTTGGGTACGCCCGGTGTTTATACCACCCCTTTGGTTAGAAACACTCGAGTATGCCCGGTGTTTATACCACCCCTTTGGTTGGAAACATTCGGGTACACCCGGTGTTTATACCTTGCTTTGGTTAGGAACACTTGGGTACGCCCGATGTTTATACCACTCTGTTGGTTAGAAGCGTTTGGACCGTGTGCCCGACGCTTATACCTCTCTTGTTGGTTAGAAGCGTGTGGACAGTATTTCGACGCTTATACCGCCTCTTTGGTTAGAAACATTGGAACGTGCTCTGATATTTATACCACCCTCCGGTGTTTACACCGTTTCCTTTTCCCTCTCGCGTGCGGCGCGTTAGGACGCTTTGGTTAAACGCATCTGGACGGATCCCGATGCTTATATCGCTCTTTGTTTCGGTTGCATAATGGTTGGATGTGTTTCAATTGTCATTATGTGCTCTCTTTAGTATGGAACCCTAGGGTGTGTCCCTGGGTTCACACCATTTCTTTCCTCACATCCGCCATGCGTTGGAATCCTGTTTGCCGCCTCGGGTGCGCTCGATGTTGGCGTTGTTCTTTATTCTTTTCTACGTGAGTGTAGACACCCCATTTTTGACCGTCCTCAAGACTTGGACGTCACCGTTGGAACACTCGGTGATTATCCATACTTGTGTTCGTTTGGCGTTCCCGGAGTTCTCGGCTCGCGCGCCTTGCCTCAGGACCTCCGAACTCGACCGTTTTGTGTCTGGTTTTGCACCAAACACTTGTGTTTTGCCTTGGAATGGCAGGGAATGCCTTGTGAGGCATCCCCCCACACCACCGGCTGTGGCTAGAGGCCACCGGCTAGCTGGTGTTGCTATCGGCACTTTATTGTGCCGACCGGCACTCTTTTGTGCCGACCGGCACTAAGTTTGCCAAAATGGCACTCTTTGCCGGCCGGGCACTGTTCAACTGCTTTATGAGATATTTTCTCACAGCTGTTCAGCCTTTTGCTCCCCTCCATACACGTGTATGGAGGGATGAGCTTGTTTGGTAACTTAACTTGTAAGTTTGGTTGCCTATACAAGAGAACCCTCTTCTCTTGGCTCAAGGGTTACAAAATCCAAGAGCTTTAGACATTGTTAGAGAGTTAGAGCTCTGGTTTTTTTTAAGGGTTAAGATAGATACACACTCTATCTCTCTCTTTCTCTTTGAAATCTAGGTGTTTTGTGCCTTACTATTGCACTAAAACACCTAGTGTTCCACCTTTCTCTTGGTTCTGAGGTTCCAAAGGTTGGTTCTTGCTGTTTTTGGTTGATTTGAAGCTCAAAGAGGCCATCACTCCATCTTTGTTGAAGAAGGCTACAAGGGTGAGATACTAACTCCCTTTTTCCCCATTTTTGCACCTTGTTTTTACCTAGTTTAAAACAGTTTTTGTGCTTAGTGATTAACACATAAAATCTCTGTTTTTAAGCCCTCTTTATTGTTCATTAAGAGTGTTTAGTGGTTTGGGTGAGTTTGACCACCCTTAGGCCTTGAAAAGGGCACTTTTTGTGCTATTTTGTGAGGGATCCGAGATTTTGGTGATAGGATCTCTTCACCACTGAAATCTTGAGGGATTTCAGTGGTGAAGAGCATGCCTTGAAGTCTCAAGAAGGAGAGGGTCACCCCCTCTCCTTGATGTCCTTGAAAAGGGCAAATTTTGCTTCCTTATGGAGCTTCATGCTTGAGTGTGTGTTGAACATGTTTGAGTTGTTTTCCATGCTTATATTACCATGATATAACATGCCTATAAGTTGGTTTTGATCTCCTATGCATGCTTAGCATGGTTGCCTTGTAATGCCCCTTTTATGCCTTAACATGCCTAGGTTGTATGCCCTAGTTTCTAGCATGTTTTAGGCTTACATTTGTGAAGCTTTTGTGCTTATATTATCATGTTTTAGGTCTGTCCATAAGTATTTGGGTCAATCTTAGCATGTTTAATATAGCCTCTTTGCATTTGGCTTGTTGGCCTTGAGAGTATGTGAGTGTAGCATGACTTGCTTGCTTCGTTTTCAATGATTTGAAACCACCTAGCATGCTATTTCAGGCCTTATGATGTGCTTGTATGCTTGCCTTAGTGGTCTTGTTAATGCTTTGGGAGCATGTGTTGTATGCCCTTTGTTTTGACCATTGTGCATGCCTTCATGTTCAAACCTCTTAGATGCCATCTAAGTAGCTCTTTGGCCTTGCTTTAACATGCTAAGAACCTGTTTTTGGTTGTTTGATGCATGCCATATGTGTTTGTGCTAAGTGTGGTTTAATGCCCTATTGACTTGCTTTAAGCCTAGGCCATTTGCATGCTTTGTTTGGCATGCTTCATTGCATGATTTGGCATCATGTTTGACATGGATTTCAGAGCTTTTTCATGCATGCTATTAGCCCATGTTTGTGCCCCTTAAGTGTGCATGAGAGTTGCTTTTGTATGCCTTGGGTTTGGACCTTAACAATTGCATGTGTGTGAGTTTGTTTAGTCTCCATTCCTAGGCACTTTGGCCACTGATTTTGGGCCCATTTGAGATGCCTAATTCATATCTAAGTCCATCATTTCATTGATTTGCATGCTTGCCTTGTACGCCTACTTGCATGCTTACATAAGTGCCTCGCATTGTCCATATGGCATAGTAGATAACATGCTTAGGGCCTTGTTGCATTGGCATGCATGTTGGGCCTCTTGAAGTGAAGTATGATGGAGGTTTGGCACCTTTATTTGCTTGATTGCATTGCATGCATTTGACATTGAAGTTGCATTCTTGGTCCTTTGGGCCATCACGCATGGAAATGCGCGATTGGTGGTCCGGGAATCGAGGCACATGCCCTCTTGAGTCCATAGCATGATGTGGGATGTGTTTGGTGCATACATGCTTTGAATTACATTGCCATGCATAGTTTGCCCTCTGCTGCTGTGAGTTGCAGGATCTGCAGAACATTTTGTGCCGGCCGGCACTTTTTAATGCCGATCGGCAGTGTTTTCCCAGCCGATGGAACAATTCAGTGCCGGTGGCCACATCCTTCAGCCGGTGGTGTTCTATCCCAGCCGGTGGTGATCTTCAGTGCCCAAGGAAGTATTCCTGAAGTTTTGGTAGTCTTCAGAAGAGGAAAGCAGGGAAAACAGAGGCAATCATGCATGGCAGTGCGATTCCGAGCCAGTCCCGAGCGCGTGCTGCATTTGGCCCTCATCCCGAGGCGATTTACCGTTTAATTAGATTAATTATTTTATTTAATTAATTTAATTGGTTTGTAATATTTAATTAGCTTGCGTAGTTAATTATTTATTCAATTCTGTATTTATTCGGTCCCTCCGAGCGAGGGCAAATATGTAATAAGTGTGTGTGAGTGGGTGTATGTCTTCCAACCCCCATTTCTTTCTCCCTTTTATTTACCTGCTTTGATGGTAGATTAGGGCACATTTAAATTAGCATACCTTATGCTACGCATGCGTGCATTCATGCATTTGTTTACATGCATCGGGCTCGGTACATCATACAAACTGCATTGCAATTTTCAATTCCAAATTGAATACATGCTACTCGCACATTTCACATGTCATGTTTAGGGTTAGCCGAGCCTACTCTAGATTGCATCTATGGTTGTGTTGCATTAGCCACCTAACATGAACTAGGTCATGCATGTTTGCTAACCGGGTTTCTGTTTTTGGCACGGAGTACGATGTAAGTATTTATGCTTTAGCATATCGCATGCGTGTGAATGTTGTCATGACAGTATGCTTGCCATGCGGCTAAATGCTTATGTGTTATATACTGTTTGAATGCCTGTGGGTGGAGGTTGGATTGCGTGAGTTGGAAAACTCATCGAAATCCGTATTTTAGCCTACTTGCGAGTAGCAAATTCCAAAGCGTTTTCCAAACCAACGGATATGCGATGTTTATTTCCAAATTAGGCAATCTAGTCTATACTTGTTTGCCGTGCGCATAACATAGTAATTCTAGGCTAATAATTGGAATAAGAACGCATAAAGTTTTCAAAAACGGATATCACGGTTAGTAGATGCCGGTCTTCGGACCGGGCGAAAGGGGGTGCTCATAGCTGACCTTCCCCAATCGTACCCAAGCTCCCGAGCCAAGACCACTTTGGTGATGACGGACATGTGCCCTTCGGCAACCGAGTCAGGGTTTCCTAAATTTCCCATTTTAAATATTTAGGTGGCGACTCTGTAATCTGGCAAAGCAGTCCATGTTTGGCACTACTTTTCAAAAATCTGTTTTCTCAAACGATTTGCCGGATTTGGACTCTTTGGTTCAAGATTCAGAACCAACACAAATCGAGTCCGAACTGTAGTGACCCCAATATGAACGGAACGGGACTTAACCCTCCCGGGGCGTTCGGGGACGTCTACAGTTTCTGGCGACTCTGCTGGGGATTTTAGAGAGCTTGACTCGAACTCGTGATATCCTGTTTTGATTTCATTTATGTGTCTCTTTGCATTACATGTGCATTGGTGCGCCTAGGACACCGTGTTGGCCATCTGCTATTCCTGAGCGGTTTGCCGGAGGCTTGTCTTGTCAAGGCATGTCCATAAGGCTGACCGGTTGCGGGCTCTGCCAGTATGGGAACACAAACCCCGGTTTTACCGGGGCACCCTTTTTGACCATTCGACCTAGTGCATATCGAAATCCATAGTGACCATTCCAAACTAGGACAGGTTGCTTACCCGATGTTAGGTTGTTTGAAACCGCTGTGTGCGTAGTGAAACCCTAGCTCCTGACAAAATAGGACAGGGAAACCCTACCCCAACATAGGGGTGTTTTGGTTCTCATCTATCTGCTATGTGCTTTAGAGTGTAACTCTGCAGGGAACGTACATATCAGTTTGCGAGATTTGGGTATCCGACCCGAAGGCACCGGTATCAGTGTTATTGAGAATTAGCTGTGTCTGTGGGTCTCAGTTCAGTTTTGATAGTGACTCCGGGGAATAGTGTTCAGTAGAAGAGCGCAGTTGTCTGGCTATACCCGTGTTTGATCTGTTTTGGGGCTGAAATACTGCTTGTTTCCAGGGTTTCAGTGCAGAGATTCAGTGAGTTGATCCAGGACAGTTAGTGTCTTCTCCTTGCTGAGGCAGGACTGAACATGGCGCAGAACTCTGAAGAGGTTGTGGTCATGACGGCCGCTTTGAGTCAGGAAACCATCCCACAGAATGATGCTACTGTTGATATGCCGCACCCACCCAGGTCGCCCGCTGCACACCCAATCTGGACCCCCCAGTTCTATCAGGCTCGCGAGCCCACTACATTCGAGTTAATGGGGATGATAGGTGATCTCCAGAGGTCCGTGGCGGATCTCGCTTACGGAATGTCAACTTTGCCACCGGTTGCGCCATATGCCGGAAATTTCGAACCCCAAGAGCCCCCGCTGCTGGGGCGGATTGTGATCGAGCTCAACCAGTCGGAGATGACCTCCACCCACAACAGTGATGTACCAGTACCAACCCAAACCTCTCATCAGGCTGAGGCCAGAGGCAAAAACAAAGTGAAGGCAGATGCCGACCCTATCGAACAATTGCTGTGGGCAGTCGAGGCTTTGAAAGCCGGGGGGATGAACAAGCAACAGGTATCTGCAGTTGTGACAAAAGCTGTAGAGGATGCTTTCCCCACTCTGCCTGAGGGCAGTTCCAGTCAGTCAGAGAACCGGGATAGGCCCCGTCATGCCGAAACAGTTCTTCCCACTCCTAGCCTTGCACCTGCAAAGAATCGGAAGTCCAAAGCCGCACCCGCTGACCCGTTCGCTAGTGCCTCTAGCAAGAACGCTCAGGTTCCGAAGTATCTGCCCCGAGGGCGCAGGGTCTTCCATCCCCTCTATATGCCTTTGTCTAGGGCACTTCTGATTTTGGCCAAAAAGGGGCATCTTACACCCCTCGATCCTAGGCCACTCCCCAAACCCCTTCCAGCAGGCCATGATGCCACTCAGTACTGTGCGTACCATCAGCAGACTGGCCACCCTACTGATAATTGCTTCCGCCTCCGTCATGAGGTACAGGATTTGATCGATAACAAGGTTATCCTCAAGCCTACCTCGGCCAAATCAGTCACTACAAGGTTCTTGGAATATGAGGACACAGATATCGAGGACACAGATACTGCGAGTATGTGATCAGAAGGTGAACCGCCTGCGGGCAGTTTTAGGAACATTTTGGATGCAGTGTTTGGCACGCATTTTTGAGCATCGACCAATATTAGTTTCGTAAAATCTGACTTGGGTGTCGAGTCAGTCTTTTGTTTTGTCTTGAGCCTGTCTCATTGTTTGGAGACATTCCTTTTGCTTAAGGGTCTGTCTAATTGTAATGAGTCAATCCCTCTTGAATAGAATACCAGGTGATTTCGGGGTTGTTGCCCCAAACACCATTTTGTCTTGTAATCATTTGTTTTTCCTTTTGAGTCTGTCTCAGTTAAGGAGCCGGTTGCAATCAGGGTTTTGGAATGAAACAGCTGCGGCTATCCCGTTTTTTATGCTTGCTTTCAGATTGAGCTAATTGTGCCAGAAGATGTGAATGGAACGACAGTACCTTCTACCTACTCTCTTGTGCCTTGAATTCGTTATAGTGACCTAAGTTTTTCAAAACCTTCTTTAAACACTGCGGTGATAAAAACGAAGAGGAAGGAATTCCTCGGGTTTTGCAAAACTTTGATCGAAATTTAGAGAAAGAGGAGCACGTTAAGCTTTTAATGAATGAAATCATACTTGTCAGCATGAGTACTGAGAAGGACCCTAGCTTTGATCCAGATTGGTTCCACACCATCTTTAGCGTGAGCGATTCGTCGCCTTCTTAAAAACTTTCAAAAATTCAAAAAAATATTTTGCGCAGTCCTGTGAAGACCTGTGTGGAATTGCTCTTGAGATTGTACAGCCTAGGATCGCTCTCAGCCTCAAGGTCCCATCTATCTGTTCCAAACCTGGAATCTTTCCAGAACTTCCAAGCAGTCAAGCGCCCGTGTGGCCCGATTTGAAGCAGTTTTCGAGCAAGAGGCACCAAAGTCAGATCAAGAAGGCTAGATCTCACCTGGCAAGGCTCGAGAAGCAACCGTGATGGACCTTTCTGCAAATCAATACAACAGTCACTCTCTTGGACACAGAGAGGCTTCAACCTCAAAACCATTTGGCATGGACTTGCTACACTTTTACCCTTTGAGAGGCTCGCTGGGCCGAAAACCCGGAAGGGCGACCCAGGCAAAAGTTAGAGCAATGAAAAGAAAAGAAATAAGAAGAAATACAAAAAAAAGAAAGAAGCAAAAAAGAGAAAAAGAACAAAAAATATAGCAAAAGAAAAAGCAATGAAAAATCAAAAATATAGAAAAGGAAAATAAAAAGAAGCTCGCAAGGTCGAAAACCCGCATTGGGCACCTTGGCAAAAGTTAGAGCCTAAAAATAGTGAAGGTTAAAATACCCGAGTGTACCTTAACCGGAACTACGTAAGGCTTGATTCCCATGTTTGGGATACGTAGGCAACTTCATCTTGAAGTCCAGCCCCAACGCTTCCATAGCGTCTCAGTCCATGTCATGGTTTTGATCACTTGTGCCTCTCCGAATCCAATGTCCCGATTGCAGCAATCCGGAGCTACGTGATTAACTTCCTCTTGAAGCCAAACCACCAACACCTTCCAGGTGACTGTGTCCATATATTGATTCAAGCCATCTTCGACTTCTCCGCGTCCGAGGGTCCGATCGTCATCGACAAAGACTGGCTTACAACATGCCGCGGCATCATCCAAACAAGGGGCAACTTTCCGTTGCCATCCATTGCCATAAGTTGCCCTGAGTTACGTTCAAACCAGGGGCAACTTTCCGTTGCCTTCCCCCCCTTTAAGCCAGGGGCAATTTTCCATTGCCTCCGATCCGAGGTTGCATATCTCGAGGGTAAGTTCCGCGCTCGTTCGAGTATTGGCTGTTTGCAAAACTAGTTTTTGAAAATTTTTTACTGAGGTTAACTGTTTTCAGGAAAAACTATTTCATTTTCAATTGGGCCATGTTTGGACCCAAAAAGGAAAATTTTCAGTGCTCACAGCCTGACTGGCATGATTTTCAAATCAAAAATTGAATAAGTGTGTTAATCTAACTCTCATTTTTGATCAAAGCTGTTTTAGGAAGAAAACAAAAATGGTCGAAATGACGAACTAAGGGCACGATTGAGTCGGGTCCTCTATCTTCCCCCCGCTAATATGCTTTCCAACAGGGCGCTCTATCCGCCAGAAGGGATAGCTGTGAGCTAATAGCGTCGGGCGTGAACCCGTGACTTCCTATTCATCTATCATTCACCCTGGGGAGGGATGCAAAATGAGAGAATAAAGAATAGAGAGGAGTAAGTTGAGAGAAAAGTGAGAAAAGGGTTTTTGAAAAAAAAACCGAGCCTGAGGGCCGAGCGATGTGAGTATCACAAATGAGAAAAGGGTGGGAGGTATACCCGGAGGAACTGGCTCCTCGAAATTTGAGGTCTCTTCCTGTAAACACGTCTGTGTGTCGTGTCTTTTGATTTGTCGACCTTAATATTCGCTTCGAGTCTTTTCCGAGCATGTCTCGTTATGTCAGGTCGTGTGCCTTTTGTTTCTTTGTTTGAGTCTGTTTTGTCGTGTCCTACGGTAGGCTCGATACCCCGGTCGTGAAACTCTTTTTCAAAATCGTTTGTGCTCGGAATGTTGTGCCATTCTCTACATTTATACGAGGCAGGAGAAGAAAAGGAAAAATTTGGGACATCCAAGTGTGTTTCAACTTCAACCGTTTTAGTTTTCGTGGTCCGTCTTGTCAGATCGGGCTGTTGATTCAGAATTTGTTGTATGCAGGATGGGCCGAATGCCGTGTTCCGGGTTGCGTACAGATCAATCCTCAGCAGATTGGTCCCCGGTAGAGTATGGGCTGTGTGTCCAGTTTCAAGCAGTGATGTGTATGTTTTGTATTGCTGATTAGTCGGTGGGTTATCTGATTATTACAGTGCAAGTGTTCAAGTGTCAGACAACAGATCAATATCATTTACATTTGAGGTGTAATATGATGTAACACAGTGCAGGGTATGAAATATACACAAATGTAAATACTTTTTCAGACAGAAAGTTTGTGTTATATAATCTCTTTCAAAGTACAACTTTTGAAGAAAGCAAAACCTGCCTGCGGCAGTACAAAGTACTCTATCTACAAAAAAAGAGAAAAATACAAGAAAAGAAATAAAGAAAAGAAGCAGCAAAATCATCAGCAGCCAGCAGCAGGCCTCATGCCTAAGGATCAGTCCTCGCCCTCTTCCTAGGCAAAAGCGCAAAAGCATCGTCGGAGCCGTCACTATCGGAGCCCGAGCCCGAGCTGTCCCCGGCCTCCTCCGCAAATGACTCCGTCCCCGCCTCCGACTCACCATCTCCCGGAACTGGAGCTCGTGAGCTGCTCCCCACGTGACCACGTCCCCCTCTAGTACGAGGGAATATCCTGCCATCCCGGGTAGAGAGGGGAGGCCCAACTGGAGCAGCGCCACCCACTGGAGGGATCGGGAAGGGAGGCTGAAAATACGAAGAACAAACACATCAGAAAACTGTGAGCAGTTTATCAGTATAGAATGCAGTGTATGAGTACAGCGTGTGAATGCCGTGAGCAGTTTATCAGTATAGAATGCAGTGTATGAGTACAGTGTGTGAATGCCGTGAGCAGTTTATCAGTATAGAATGCAGTGTATGAGTACAGTGTGTGAATGCCGTGAGCAGTTTATCAGTATAGAACGTAGCGTATGATTACAGTGTGTGAATGCCGTGAGCAGTTTATCAGTACAGAATGCAGTATATGAGTACAGTGTGTGAATGCTGTGAACAGTAAATCAGTGCGAGATGCAGTACATGAATACAGTGTATGAAAGCCGTGAGCAGTTCATCAGATTCTTGTGCAGTATAGCGGATTGTGCGAAACAGAGTATGATTTGAGACTGTGATCAGTAGAACATACCGGCAAGCCGTAGACGGCCAAAGCGTCGAGGGTCCGCTGCAGCATCCCCATCAGGGAGGCATTCAGCTCCACAGACTGACGGGTATACTCGGAGGAAGCCTGCAAAAGTGTTAAATATATCAGTATTCTGTGGGATATCTGAATGAACTGAAATAACAATGCAAGATGCAAAAATAAAGTAATACATACCGGCGGCAAGTCAGGAATACCAGCCAGCTCATGATCAGCCGGGGGAGAAGCAAAAGGGATCTGGTAGGTCTCCCCACTCTGCCCCCTATAAGTCAACATAGTAGGCAAAGCGGGCCAGCCCGTCCCTCGCCCCCTCTGCACTCCCCTCCTGCCGCGAGCCCGAGCCCTCTGTGATGGCCCCGCTCCTGCTCCTACCTCTGCCCGGGCCGCTGGCGCTGCAGGTCTCGCTGGATCAGCTCGAGAGCCCCTGCTCAGAGGCCGCATGATGAAGGTCCGGACGTACTCTGAGTAGTCGCCCTCGCCCCTGTAGGCATCTACGTCCACGGCCCAGCCAAGGGTGTAGTCCTCCATCTGCTGGAAGCTGTACCCCTCAGTCTCCCTCACGCGCTCGGGAGGATGGATCGGAACTATCTGCTCTGGCAATCCTAGGGTCTGACGCAAGAAGCGCTCACCCAGGTACCAGGCCCGACAGACCGGGCCCTCCAGGAGAATCCGGTAGCGCGAGGTCTCGATGGCACCGGCATACCGATCTCGTATCACCGCTGGTAGTGGAGCCCACGGCTGCCAGATGACCTGAAATGAAATACAGTTGATTATCTATGGATACAGGAATGTACGCCTGGAGGCGAAGCTTAAACGGACTGTAAGTGAAACATACCTCGGTGGGAGTGATGGTGTCGAAGAAACGGCGGAAGAAGCTGAAAGTCTCCCGCGGCCTCCGGGTACACCTCCCGTCGTAGCGGCGTGAAAAGGGGACAACCAGAGGAGTCTCCGTCTCCGGCACTGGCTCTAGCCTGGGGAAGTAGGCGTAGACCCACAACTGCAAGACAAATGTCAGAACATTTATCAGAAAAGCAGAATACAGAATAAAGCAGAAATAGCGGAGCCGTGTGTTGTGCAGTGTATTGAGCAGAGTGTACAGTGTGAACAGTGTACAGTCAGTATAAAGCAGAAGTATGTGTGTGCCGTGTGTACAGTATACAGTCAGTATAAAGTAGAAATATGTGTGTGCCGTGTGTATAGTGTGCAGTAATTGTAAAGCAGACAACAATGTGTGCAGTGTACAGAATACAGAAAGTACAGAGCAGAAATGTAAAGCAGAGGAGAAGACATACCTCCCAGGCTCGCCAATAGCCTCCTAGCAGCTGTCCACTGCCACGAGAGACTGAGCTCATATAACCGTAAAGGGTGGCCAAAGCCGCGCCTCCCCAGTCATACTGCACAATCCTCTCGACATCCACCAAAGCGCTGAGCAGGCAGAGGGGCACTGTGTTCGCCCGGTCGGCAAACAGGGTGGTCCCTAGCAAAAACATGAGAAAGCCGCGTGCATATCTCTCAGCGGCCTCCTGGGTCATCAGAGCTGCGTCCACCAGCATGGTCCGCACTCGAAACTGCACCTCGAACCAGGAGTAGCGGACGAACCCTGGACGAACAAGCGGCGGCGCCTCGCTGAGCAAATGAACCTGAGCGGCGATCCACTCGTCCATGTCTGTGTCGAAGGGGATCGAATCACCCCCCACCCCGATGCCGGTGAGCATTGAGAAGTCGTAAGGGGTCATCGTCATGTCCCCGGTCGCTGATAGATGAAAAGAATCGGTGGTGTCCCACCACCTCTCTGCCAGAGCGGCAAGAAGAGGTCTGCAGGCAGAGAGCCTGGAGAGTCCCCTGCAGAAGGTACCGAAGCCGGCCCGATCCACAATGCGGCTAACGGCGTCAGGCAGCTCGGCGTACCAATCGCGAGCGGTAACGTTCCCATACCCGCGGAGAGTATGGGAGTCTCCCTGTAGTCAAGAAATTGCAAAGCCATATGAAGATATGCAGTTGGTGTAAATCTGGTATGCGTGCAGATTATCTTTAAAATTCAAACAAAAAAACGGGTGCCGGTGTGTTTACAGTAAACTACAATGTGCGATGCGTCAGTGTGTTTTTTGTTTGAACGGTGCAAATCTGTGTAAGCATCGTGCACGTGTGTACGTTTCTCAGATGCAAGCAAATGTCAGGTTTCAGTATACTGCGGTGGAATACGGCCTGTGATGTGTCAGTGTGTTTTGTGAGAAACAGCATACAGATATGGTGCACGTGTGCGCATTTTTCAGATTCAAGCAGATAACGGGTCATCGTGTGTCTGCAGTGAGCTACAGTATGTAATACGGCAGCGTATTCGAGTGGTTCGATTCAGTGCAAAACTAGCATGCGTGCAGGTTTTTAGATTCAAATAAGCACCGGGTGTCTTTGAATTTGCAGTGCAGTGTGTGCCGTGTGTTTGAGTGCTTGAGGATAATGTATTGTGTGTGCATGCGCGTCGGTCCTAAACAGATGTCAGTTATGAGTTTGTCTACAATCAACTACAGTACAGTACATCAGAACTAAGCAGTTAATGGGTTCGGTTAGCTATGGCAGTTGACAGGAAATCCTACATTGCAGAAAATAAAAGACCAGAATGTTACCTCGGTGGCACCAGCAGACAAGTGGGAGGCCGGCTCGCGCAGCAAGAGCTCCGGGTCCAAAGCCCTGTCAAAACCGCGGAAATGGCGAAGTCCATCGGGTGGTAGCACGTGGATGGCCGGGCGATAGGTCGCCGGATCGAATGGGCGCTCGCTCAACGGGAGGAGCTCGACCCCGGGGTCCATCTCATGGTCCGAGGGAGTCCCGACATGTGGAACATCGTCTGCCATGGGTAATGGTGGTGAAAAATGACCGGAAAATGAAAAATGGGCCGGAATACGAAAAGTCAACCGACAAAGTCAACCCCGAGAGGGTCGGAAATGGCCGGAAGGGTCGGAATGTGAAAAGACACGAGAATGAAGAGAAAATCGAGGGGAACAAGTCCTGAAAAGGCGAAAATGGCGAAAAATGCACCGAAACAAAGTTTTGTTCGGTCGAAAATGTCCGAAACGCGAAGAATATCGCGAATCCGACGAGAAAATGGGCGTGAAACGCGAAGAAATCGGCGAAAAAATCGAAAGGAAAACACTCTAGAGAGAGAGAGGAGGAGTTTTCGGCGGCTTGAAGTGTGAGGAATAGGGTTTCAAGCCCTATTTTAAAAGACCCGAGGCAAAATGGCAAAACTGCCCCGATCAGGCATTTTCTGCCGGTCGGCACTCTTTTGTGCCGGTCGGCACTATTTTGTGCCGATAGATGATTTTATGCAGCCGGTGGTAGCCGGTGACCACCCCACTCAGCCGGTGGTGTTCCCAAGGCCCTTTTTAGGCAAATTGAGGAGTTTTGGGTCTTTATAGCTCAAGAAAGTGCAAGAAAATGCATCCCCGATGCTCAACCGGCCTCCGTTTTGACTTCGGACCGTCTCTACTGTGCGTGGCACTCAGATTCAAGCAAAGAATGTATCCTTTTGTATCCTTTTGTCTTTTATAAGATTCAAAAGTTGCCCCGTGTGTGTCACGCGCATCCATCACATTGTCCGGCGCATCGTATCGCGCCATCTTGCACGTCCCTTGCGACTTGCACCGTCTTGCATTGTCGTATGGCATGCGTGTCATACTCTCTCATTTTGCATTTCATTTTGATCCACGTGAGGTGTACTACTTCACGTGTTTCATTTTGCATTTCATTTTGATCCACGTGAGGTGTACTACTTCACGTGTTTCATTTTCCATTTCATTTTGATCCACGTGAGGTGTACTACTTCACGTGTTTCATTTTGCATCTCATTTTGATCCACGTAAGGTGTACTACCTCACGTGTTTCATTTCGCATTTCATTGCATCCCGAGGTACGTGTGCCTCGTTTTGCATTTCATTGACCATCAAATGAGGTATGCGTGCCTCATTTTGCATTTCGTTGCATCTCGAGGTACGTGTGCCTCGTTTTGCATCTCATTTTGATCCACGTGAGGTGTACTACTTCACGTGCTTCATTTTGCATGTCATTTTGATCCACGTGAGGTGTACTACCTCGCGTGCTTCATCTTGCATTTCGCATTCCATCGCGCTATTTCGCGCACCTTAGAGTTTGATCCGGGTCCGGCGGGACCGAAAACACGCACGGTCCGGCGAGACCATAAACACGCACCGTCTAGGAGACCTTAAATCCTCGGGGGGTGCGAGACCTTCGGTGCATTAAGATGCACCTCATTGCATTTCGCATGCATTTCATTCGCGCTATTTCGCGCATCGCGCCGTTTGGCGCACCCTCATTGCACTCCATTTTCCATCTTTTGAGACACGCACGTCTCGCCTGCCCCATTTGCACCCGCGTGCGTTACTCATTTGCATCACATTCACTTAAGTGTTGCATAACAGTTACCCCGCATGGTCTGGCGAGACCTTAAACACGTGCGGTCTAGGAGACCTTAAATCCTCGGGAGGCGCGAAGCCTTCGGTGCATTAAGACGCACCTCGTTGCGTCTAACGTGCGCTTCATCGCACCATCTTGCACCCTTCATTGCATTTGGCATGCATTCCACAGCATTGTTTTGCGCATCTCATCGTTGCCCCCCGGGTTTAGCGAGACCTTAAACCCGTTTGACTGCATTGTCATGCATTTCATTGCAAGCATTGTCATGCATATTCTGCTCTCTAACAGTTGCCCCTCATTGCATTTGGCATGCATTTCATCGCGCTATTTTGCGCACCACACTTGCGTTGCCCCGAAGCGAGAGTCCGGCGGGACCAAAAGTACGCTCGGTCTAGGAGACCTTAAATCCTTGGAGGGTGCAAAACCTTCGATACATCGGCATGCGTGCCCCATCCACATTATCATGCATCGCATTGTAAATATTGCATTGTCATGTATCATTGTAGGTAGCGCATGTATCATGCATCATTTGCATTTCAAAAACCAAAAAGCAAAAAAAATCATGCATCATTTGCATTGACAAAAAAAAAACAAAAACAACATGCATTGTCATGCATACATTTTGCATTCCGGTCTAGGAGACCTTAAATCCTCTGAAGGTGCAATTCCTTTGGTGTTTGTCGTGCCCGAACGACTTCCATGCTTGCGGTGAGTTCCTAGAAGACCGATGGGGACGGTGAAAACTAGAGTTTGAACGGCTTATGCCTGGAACGCAAAGGTTCGGAATTTCCGAGACTAAAGTCTGGTTTAAATACCTAGGGGGTGAACCCTCGGCTTGAACTCTGTATGGAAGCCCCATAGGTTGAGGCGGCGTGTTTACGCCTCGATTCTGGATACTGAACCAACCTAGTATATCGCCCTGCTGGTAAGATAGGGAAAACGGCAATCATGGTCATTACATCATCTGCATTGTCATGTATTCCATCCATTCCATTGTAGATAGCGCATTATAGGTTGCATGCATTTCACTGCATCACCTTCCATCCATGGCTTGCGCCTTTCCTTGTTGAGCTTGGTCTGGTATGTGCTCCTACTTTTCACGTCAAAACATAGTTCTGTGTGCGCTCGCGCCGTGATGGCTTCGACACCTTTTCTATGTTAGACGCGGCTTGTACGCGTACATGCCTTTCCTAGGCAAGATCTGGTTTGGCTTGCGTGCCACATCCATTGTATCCATTCCATTGCATGCATTCCGTTGCATCACCTTCCATCTATGGCTTGCGCCTTTCCTTGTTGAGCTTGGTCTGGTATGTGCTCATACTTTTCACGTCTATACACTCATAGTTCTGCGTGCGCTCGCGCCTTGAGGGCTTCGACACCTTTTCTATGTTAGACATGACTTGTACGTGTACGTGCCCTTCCTAGGCAAGATTTGGTTTGGCCCACGTGTCATATCCATTATATCATTTATCCTTTTATTATTATTACATTGTAGTGTAATTGTTGCATCCGGCATTAGGATCATCATTCTTTCCCCAGCGGGTCGTCACCCCACTTATGTCATTCCACCCAATACTTGTTCTTGTGTCTGTCTACATTACTCATAGTTCTGCGTGCGCTCGCGCCTTGAGGGCTTCGACACCTTTTCTATGGTAGACAGACTTGTTACCTCCATCAATCTATTTGACATTTGTGTGGTTTCGAATCGCTCATGAATGAATCATGATTCAATTGCCTTGCATATAGTTTCAATTGTATTGCATTTTCGTTTGCATCATTCATACATAGTTTTGTATATATTGCATAGCATCCATCAGTCGCATTGTATATGTCATGCATGTCGCTAATCATATTGTACCTGTTAAGTTTGCTTTCTTTTCAGGCACGATATTGTATGTACGGTTCATTTACCGCTGGTGGAGCCAGGCGAGCCGCACAGGTATTGTATCTCCCGAGTGAGACGTTTTGAGAATTTCATAATTCTCTTACAGCCCTTCTGCATTGTAGTGTAGACTGTTGCATGTTAGCTTATAACTGTTGCATGCGTGCTTCATTACAGCTTTCTTTGCATGATCATAAGTTATGCCCGGCTTCTTGCATTTTCGGTTGCATTTTGCCCCTGCCTTCGGGCGCATACCTTGCTTGTCGTGCATGTTTGTCTAAGTCTTCGGCCTTGTCAAAAATGGGTCGTCTCTGGGCTTTGACATTCACTCCCGTCATTGTTATGACTTTCGAGTTCTGTCAAAGAGGGGCAACTGTAGACACCCCATTTTTGACCGTCCTCAAGACTTGGACGTCACCGTTGGAACACTCGGTGATTATCCATACTTGTGTTCGTTTGGCGTTCCCGGAGTTCTCGGCTCGCGCGCCTTGCCTCAGGACCTCCGAACTCGACCGTTTTGTGTCTGGTTTTGCACCAAACACTTGTGTTTTGCCTTGGAATGGCAGGGAATGCCTTGTGAGGCATCCCCCCACACCACCGGCTGTGGCTAGAGGCCACCGGCTAGCTGGTGTTGCTATCGGCACTTTATTGTGCCGACCGGCACTCTTTTGTGCCGACCGGCACTAAGTTTGCCAAAATGGCACTCTTTGCCGGCCGGGCACTGTTCAGCTGCTTTATGAGATATTTTCTCACAGCTGTTCAGCCTTTTGCTCCCCTCCATACACGTGTATGGAGGGATGAGCTTGTTTGGTAACTTAACTTGTAAGTTTGGTTGCCTATACAAGAGAACCCTCTTCTCTTGGCTCAAGGGTTACAAAATCCAAGAGCTTTAGACATTGTTAGAGAGTTAGAGCTCTGGTTTTTTTTAGGGTTAAGATAGATACACACTCTATCTCTCTCTTTCTCTTTGAAATCTAGGTGTTTTGTGCCTTACTATTGCACTAAAACACCTAGTGTTCCACCTTTCTCTTGGTTCTGAGGTTCCAAAGGTTGGTTCTTGCTGTTTTTGGTTGATTTGAAGCTCAAAGAGGCCATCACTCCATCTTTGTTGAAGAAGGCTACAAGGGTGAGATACTAACTCCCTTTTTCCCCATTTTTGCACCTTGTTTTTACCTAGTTTAAAACAGTTTTTGTGCTTAGTGATTAACACATAAAATCTCTGTTTTTAAGCCCTCTTTATTGTTCATTAAGAGTGTTTAGTGGTTTGGGTGAGTTTGACCACCCTTAGGCCTTGAAAAGGGCACTTTTTGTGCTATTTTGTGAGGGATCCGAGATTTTGGTGATAGGATCTCTTCACCACTGAAATCTTGAGGGATTTCAGTGGTGAAGAGCATGCCTTGAAGTCTCAAGAAGGAGAGGGTCACCCCCTCTCCTTGATGTCCTTGAAAAGGGCAAATTTTGCTTCCTTATGGAGCTTCATGCTTGAGTGTGTGTTGAACATGTTTGAGTTGTTTTCCATGCTTATATTACCATGATATAACATGCCTATAAGTTGGTTTTGATCTCCTATGCATGCTTAGCATGGTTGCCTTGTAATGCCCCTTTTATGCCTTAACATGCCTAGGTTGTATGCCCTAGTTTCTAGCATGTTTTAGGCTTACATTTGTGAAGCTTTTGTGCTTATATTATCATGTTTTAGGTCTGTCCATAAGTATTTGGGTCAATCTTAGCATGTTTAATATAGCCTCTTTGCATTTGGCTTGTTGGCCTTGAGAGTATGTGAGTGTAGCATGACTTGCTTGCTTCGTTTTCAATGATTTGAAACCACCTAGCATGCTATTTCAGGCCTTATGATGTGCTTGTATGCTTGCCTTAGTGGTCTTGTTAATGCTTTGGGAGCATGTGTTGTATGCCCTTTGTTTTGACCATTGTGCATGCCTTCATGTTCAAACCTCTTAGATGCCATCTAAGTAGCTCTTTGGCCTTGCTTTAACATGCTAAGAACCTGTTTTTGGTTGTTTGATGCATGCCATATGTGTTTGTGCTAAGTGTGGTTTAATGCCCTATTGACTTGCTTTAAGCCTAGGCCATTTGCATGCTTTGTTTGGCATGCTTCATTGCATGATTTGGCATCATGTTTGACATGGATTTCAGAGCTTTTTCATGCATGCTATTAGCCCATGTTTGTGCCCCTTAAGTGTGCATGAGAGTTGCTTTTGTATGCCTTGGGTTTGGACCTTAACAATTGCATGTGTGTGAGTTTGTTTAGTCTCCATTCCTAGGCACTTTGGCCACTGATTTTGGGCCCATTTGAGATGCCTAATTCATATCTAAGTCCATCATTTCATTGATTTGCATGCTTGCCTTGTACGCCTACTTGCATGCTTACATAAGTGCCTCGCATTGTCCATATGGCATAGTAGATAACATGCTTAGGGCCTTGTTGCATTGGCATGCATGTTGGGCCTCTTGAAGTGAAGTATGATGGAGGTTTGGCACCTTTATTTGCTTGATTGCATTGCATGCATTTGACATTGAAGTTGCATTCTTGGTCCTTTGGGCCATCACGCATGGAAATGCGCGATTGGTGGTCCGGGAATCGAGGCACATGCCCTCTTGAGTCCATAGCATGATGTGGGATGTGTTTGGTGCATACATGCTTTGAATTACATTGCCATGCATAGTTTGCCCTCTGCTGCTGTGAGTTGCAGGATCTGCAGAACATTTTGTGCCGGCCGGCACTTTTTAATGCCGATCGGCAGTGTTTTCCCAGCCGATGGAACAATTCAGTGCCGGTGGCCACATCCTTCAGCCGGTGGTGTTCTATCCCAGCCGGTGGTGATCTTCAGTGCCCAAGGAAGTATTCCTGAAGTTTTGGTAGTCTTCAGAAGAGGAAAGCAGGGAAAACAGAGGCAATCATGCATGGCAGTGCGATTCCGAGCCAGTCCCGAGCGCGTGCTGCATTTGGCCCTCATCCCGAGGCGATTTACCGTTTAATTAGATTAATTATTTTATTTAATTAATTTAATTGGTTTGTAATATTTAATTAGCTTGCGTAGTTAATTATTTATTCAATTCTGTATTTATTCGGTCCCTCCGAGCGAGGGCAAATATGTAATAAGTGTGTGTGAGTGGGTGTATGTCTTCCAACCCCCATTTCTTTCTCCCTTTTATTTACCTGCTTTGATGGTAGATTAGGGCACATTTAAATTAGCATACCTTATGCTACGCATGCGTGCATTCATGCATTTGTTTACATGCATTGGGCTCGGTACATCATACAAACTGCATTGCAATTTTCAATTCCAAATTGAATACATGCTACTCGCGCATTTCACATGTCATGTTTAGGGTTAGCCGAGCCTACTCTAGATTGCATCTATGGTTGTGTTGCATTAGCCACCTAACATGAACTAGGTCATGCATGTTTGCTAACCGGGTTTCTGTTTTTGGCACGGAGTACGATGTAAGTATTTATGCTTTAGCATATCGCATGCGTGTGAATGTTGTCATGACAGTATGCTTGCCATGCGGCTAAATGCTTATGTGTTATATACTGTTTGAATGCCTGTGGGTGGAGGTTGGATTGCGTGAGTTGGAAAACTCATCGAAATCCGTATTTTAGCCTACTTGCGAGTAGCAAATTCCAAAGCGTTTTCCAAACCAACGGATATGCGATGTTTATTTCCAAATTAGGCAATCTAGTCTATACTTGTTTGCCGTGCGCATAACATAGTAATTCTAGGCTAATAATTGGAATAAGAACGCATAAAGTTTTCAAAAACGGATATCACGGTTAGTAGAGGCCGGTCTTCGGACCGGGCGAAAGGGGGTGCTCATAGCTGACCTTCCCCAATCGTACCCAAGCTCCCGAGCCAAGACCACTTTGGTGATGACGGACATGTGCCCTTCGGCAACCGAGTCAGGGTTTCCTAAATTTCCCATTTTAAATATTTAGGTGGCGACTCTGTAATCTGGCAAAGCAGTCCATGTTTGGCACTACTTTTCAAAAATCTGTTTTCTCAAACGATTTGCCGGATTTGGACTCTTTGGTTCAAGATTCAGAACCAACACAAATCGAGTCCGAACTGTAGTGACCCCAATATGAACGGAACGGGACTTAACCCTCCCGGGGCGTTCGGGGACGTCTACAGTGAGGCGCAGTTAAGCCTGCATCATTTTCTTACATCCTTTCTGCATGAAATGTGGTTTGGTTTGTGTTAATTTGCTTATGTACGAGTTTGCTTATGTACGAATTTGCTTACTTGGGCGCTACTGATTGTTTACTTGGTGATGAAAGGTGTGCAGTGCAAATGTTCGATTTCTTCGGCAAGGAGAGCGTCAAATCCCAACCTTACACCCCATTTTTAGACTAAAACTATTTTGACCAAAGATTTTAGACCTTAAAACCCTCTCTTTCAAAACATTTTTGAAAAAAAAGGTATTACGATGTTCCGAGGTTCACATTTCGTTAAATATTACGTTTTTCGGTAAATCGAGCAAGGACAAAGTAGAAATGAATGAAAGAGAGGTGAAATATATGAAAAATATTTCAAAACACCTCATTTAGGGGTTTGGGGTTGAAGAAAATGGGAGAGAAGAGAAGAAAACTAGCTGAGGAGAAGTTAGGCATGAATCCGGGTTGGACCGGAACGGAGCAATTTTCACTAAAATGAGCATAACTTTTTCTACACTTGGAATTTTAATGTGAGGTTGAAACCATTGCAAAGAATACTTCAAGGGCTTCGTTTTAGGCTCAAGAATGACCTATAAAGGTGTCCAAATTAATGCGATATTCCCATTTGAAGTCGGGACCAAAAAACAGATTTTTTTGGACAACCAGAGATGGAGATTACTGGCCATAAATGGGCTTTTCTGGCCA
Organism: Camellia granthamiana; assembly: GCA_036172215.1. Taxonomy (NCBI): domain Eukaryota; kingdom Viridiplantae; phylum Streptophyta; class Magnoliopsida; order Ericales; family Theaceae; genus Camellia; species Camellia granthamiana. The sequence continues at coordinate 15,684,200 of CM069911.1, forward strand.
TGTGCCAGCCATGAATGGCCTATGCCGACACCCTGCTGTCCAAGGGTGACCCATCCCAACCAACAATGATCAAGTGCCGGCCATCAATGAAGCAGTGCCGGCCATCGATGGAAAAAGGCAGTTTTTGGCAGATATTTATTCTCCAGCTGTTACAGCTGTCCCTTTTGGGATATTTTTGACCTCAGCTTGCATTGTTCTATATATAGAGAGGCGTCTCTATGGTTTTCAAGGTTAGAAAGATATTAGGAGTGAAATATTTTGAGGAGTCTCTCTCTCTACATCTCTCTCTCTCTCTCTCTCTACATTTTTCTCTCTCTCTCTCTCGGGCATAAGTGCATACAAGTGTGGATACACTATCCCTTTGCCTATACATCCTTGATCAATGTGATACCCCTGTTCCACAATATACTAATTGGTCCTTAGCATGAATGTGATTAGGTGTTTTGTTATGATTTTGTGTACCATTATGTAAAAATATGTGGTTTTGAATTTCTATCTGTTCACCGTAGGAATATCTGTTTGGTTATTTGCTTCGGAAATTAAATTGAGGGCCTTATCGGCCACAGAACCTGAAATTGATTACGCCATTGTGACTGGCATAATTTTTAGAGCCGACGGTGAAATTTAATTAGAAATTGATTCGGGTTAGATTAAATCGATTAAATTGATGAATAGTGCCAAATTGCTCAATTATTTTATGTAAAACTAATATTGTGAGTGGGGCTATATTATAAGCCTTATTTCCTTCCCCTTTACATGACTTTGCTGATCAACTCTAAGAGGAAAAGGGAGACGGTCGGCTATTAGAGAGAGAAAGGGGAGAGAATCTAAGTTTTGCTTTTGATCCTTGCATGCATTGAAGATAACACAAGAATAGCCATAGATTGTGAAGATTAAACTCCTTGGTGAGTAATTCATGCATTTTAATTATTATCTTGTGAACTCAAGCTTGAAAGAGAGTCAAGAACATGGGTTGGTTTGATCATAAAGGGATTGAAATGAAATTGGGCTAGTTTTGTTGAATTGAAGCTTAATATGTGCATGCATGTAAGAAATTACTTTGAGATTGCATATTTGAGCACAAATGTGTGTAATCCATGTGAAATGTTAAAGGAAACTCATGTCTTGATCACCATTTGTGTTACCTAAGTTGAGAATGTGGCTAATTCATCGCATGCATGTACAATTTGAGAAGATATGAACTTGAAATGCATGAATATGTACGATAGAGTTGAAGTTGATGTCATTTGAAACATGCAAGTGTGTAATCCTTGAAATTGAGCTTCGTAATGTTGTAATCTCGTATTGGTAGCATGTTAACATGCGTAAATGTGTGATTTGAGCCATTGCATGCAAGTAATGTGGCTGAAATGTCGAAGTTGAGCTCAAGAACACATTCTGGGTTTTCCAGAATTTTGAGGTCCGCTCGAGCGGGAAAACCTCCGCTCGAGCGTAAAAATCATGCTCCCAGCACTTTTTGCAGAATTGGGTATCCGCTCGAGCGGGATACATCACGCTCGAGCGGGGAGCTTTTGTGGACAGGCATTCCGCTCAAGCGCTCTATTCCACGCTCGAGCTCATTTTTCATGCAACCAGTACTTTTGCAGGCTTAAGGGTCCGCTCGAGCGGGGACCTTGTTTTCTGAAATTCTGTTTTGCATTTTCAGTTCTGTTTTTCCGTTCTCTTTCACTTGTGAGCACTCTTAGGCATATGTTAAGCATTGTAAATGAATTAATGAGACAAGAATAAAGCCTAAGAGGAATATGTGAATTAGGGAACGGACTGAATTGTTAATGATCCTTTTGTGTTCATGGAATATGTAGGGTCAAGCTCCAGGGCGGATCCACAAGCCGATCACTGTGAGTAATATCGATATTCGTATGCTTGTGAATGTCCAATTGTTTATTCCCTTATAAGCTTTATGAATTGCTAATTGGGATTGTGGACAAAAGTTTGGTACGAATGAATGAATGGACCAAAGGTCGTTTTGATAAACGTAAATGGATCAAAGGTCGTTTTGACATGAATGAGTGGGCCAAAGGCCGTTTAACATGAATGAATGGATCGGAGGTCGTTTTGACATGAATGAATGGACCGAAGGTCGTTTTGACATGAATAAATGGACCGGAGGTCGTTTTGACATGAATGAATGGACCGGAGGTCGTTTTGATAGAAATGAATGGACCGGAGGTCGTTTTGATAGAAATGAACGGACCGAAGGTCGTTTTGAAAAGAGATGAATGGACCGAAGGTCGTTTTGATACAAACAAATAAACCAAAGGTCGTTTTGACACGAATGTGTGGGCCGAAGGCCGCTTTGACATGAATGATCGGGCCGAAGGCCGTTTGACATGAATAGAAATCTGAATGGGCCAAAGGCCAGAATGTTGAAACTGCAATTTACTTGAGTTGAAATTAGTATAGTTACATATCTATTAAACAGAAATATGAATGGGCCCAAGGCCGTTGGGAACCAGTTGTTCTACATTTATGTGGTTTCTGTATTTGATATTATTCACTAGGCTATCGCTCATGCTCATTCATGTGTGTGTAGGTGTAGACGTCCGCGGGGGACCTCGCTACAGTTCGGACTCGATTTGTCACGGTTCTTAATCTGAACCAAAGAGTCCAAATCCGGCAAATCGTTTTGAGAAAATAGATTTTTGAAAGAAGTGCCAAACATGGACTGCTTTGCCAGATACAGAGTCGCCACCTAAATATTTTTTAATGGGGGAATTTAGGAAACCCTGACTCGGTGCCAAAGGCCACGTGTCCGTCATCACCAAAGTTGCCTCGGCTCGGGAACTTGGGTACGATTGGGGAAGGTCAGCTATGAGCACCCCCTCTCGCCCGATCCGAAGATCGGCCTCTACTAACCGTGATATCTTATTTTGAAAACGTTATGTGTTCTTATTCCGATTATTTAGCTAGAATTACTATGTGATGCGTGCAGCAAAACAAGTATAGACTAGATTGCCTAATTTGGAACAGAACATTGCATATCCGTTTGTTTGGAAAATGCTTTGGAATTTGCTACTCACAAGTAGGCTAAAATACGGATTTCAACGAGTTGTTCCAACTCAAACAATCCAACCTTCACCCACAGGCATTCAGACAATTTATCACATAAGCATCTAGCCTCATGGTAAGCATGCTGTCATGTTAACATTCACACTCGTGCGAGATGCTAAAGCATAAAATACTTACAGAGTACTCCGTGCCAAAAAAAAAAATAAACTAGTTAGCAAACATGCGTGACCCTAGTTCATGTAAAAGTGGTTAATGCAACGCATACAGGATGTCAGTAGAGAAGGCTCGGCTAATCTAGGGATGACATGTGAGAATGCACAGATAGCACGTATTCAATTTGGAATTGAAATACTTATGCAGTTAGCATGATGCGCCGAGCCCGGTGCATGCAATACTGATGAATGATGCACGCATGCATAGTATAAGGATGCTAAAATAAATATGCCCCAGTACTAACCATCAAAGCAGGTAAGTAAAAGGGAAGAAAGAAGTGGGGATTGGAAGACATACACACACTCACCCACACTTATTACAAATTTGCCCTCGCTCGGAGGGACCGAAAGAATAATACAGACTGAATAAATAACCAACTAGCCTAGCTAATTAATTATTACAGATCAACTAAATTAATTAAGCAAATTAATTAATCTAATTTAAGCAATAAACAGTCTCGGGACGAAGGCTCAATAAAGTACACGCTCGGCTTTGCCCGGAGATCCACCGACATGCCCAAGATGCCTCTATTTTCCCTGCTCTGCTCCTCTGAGGTCTACCAAAGTCTCAAGGTTTGCTATATGGATGCCAGGGAACACCACCGGCTAAAGGGGGACACCAACGGCCATGCAGAATGGTCACCGGCCATAACTCTGATCCACCGGCCAACAATGGTGGCCGGTCGGCACTAAATGTAGCCGACCGGACAAAAATTCCTGCAGAATCTGGTTTGACAGCAGCAGAGGACAATACTTGGCATGGCAATGCATTTCAAGCAATGTATGCACCAATCACACCCCGTATCATGTTTATGACTCAAAGGGACATGAACCTTGGTTCTCGGACCACCAATCGCGCATTTCCATGCATGATGGCCCAAGAAACCAAGTGTGCACATTTGATACGTAATGCAATGCACATAATCAAGCCAAAGGGGACTTAACCTCTATCATGGATAGTCAAGAGGCCAAGCATGCATGCCAATGCAATGCAACCTAAGCATGTTAACTAGGCATGCAATATGGCAATGCAAATGAGCATGCAAGATATGCAAGGCATAGAGCAATGCAACTAACAAGTGTGCAAGGCTAATGTAGGCATTCAAGCATGTAAGCCAACATGTGACTTCATTCAATCATGTGATTTCAATCATGCAACAACTCACCAATATGCTACAACATACAAGGAGAGCATGCGACAAGCAAAGAGATGGACTTAAACATGATTTAGGCAGCCCTAACTAGGCCTAAAACAGTGGCCAGAAGCTCACAAATGAAGGGCTAAAAGACACACAAACATGTATGCAAAATGAGATCCAACACTTCAAGCATTAAAGAGCAACTTCTAAGCATACTTAAGAAGATGCAAACATGGACAATTAGCATGCATTAAGCTCTAAAATCATGTTATAAGATGATGCCAAATCAATTTAAACAAGACAAGCAAAACATGCCACAATAGCCCAAGTACTTAAGACAAGCCAAGGAGGCTTAAACCAAGGTCAAGTCCACCAAACCTCACAAGGCTAAGTGGACTTAAAACAAGTCAAATGTAGACTTAAACAAAGCCAAGGATGCACTTAGATGGCATCTGAGTGGTCTAAAAGTGCAAGCATACTCCGAGGCCTAATCAAGGGGCATAAGGTAACAACCTTTAAACACATTGAAAGAGGATTAAATGCAAGCATATAGGCATGTTATAAGGACTGAAATAACATGTCAAGTGGTTCCAAATCACTGAAACAAAGCAAGGATGGCATGCTAGAAGGGCCAAAGCTTAAGGCATACAAGAGGGATTACATGGTAGCTATACAAAGCAAGGCATGAATGACTCCAATGACTTAAAATAGTCCCTTAGCATATCAAGACATGCATATAAGCTTCACAAAGCTTGGCCAAAAACATGCTAAAACAAGGGTCAACACTTAGATGCATGTTAAGGCAACAAAATGGCATTACAAGGTATGTATGCTAAGCAAGCATGGTGTACCAAAACCAACCCAAAACAGAGCTATATTATGATATAATAAGCACAAAAATCAGCTAAGGCATGGCCAACACACACTTAAGCATAGTGCTCCCTCAAGAGGCAAAAATGGCCCTTTTCAAGGACAACAAGGAGAGGGGGTGGCCCTCTCCTTCTTAGGACCTCAAGGCACCATCCTCACCTCTAAAATCCCTCAAGATTTCAGTGGTGAGGAGGCCCAAACACCATGGTCCCGGAGCTCACACAAAATGGCACAAAATGGAGCCTTACAAGGCTCAAGAGGGGTCAAACAACCTCAAACCACAAAACACTCTTAACAAACTATTTAGAGGCCTTAAAAATAGAACTTTTATGTATTATACACTAAGCCCAAAAACAGATGCAAGATAGGCAAATAAGCTATGCAAGAATGGGGAATAAAAGGACAAACTTCTTACCCTTGAAGACTTTCTTCACAAATGAAGCTCCAGCAGCTTCTTGAGGTTGAAACCAGCTCCAAAACAATAAAAACAACCCTCAAGGGCCTCAGCTCCAAGAGATGGTGTGATGGTGTGTGTTTGTGAGCAAAAATGAGACAAAATACACACTATAGAGATAGGATATAAACCAAACCCTAACCCTAGAACTCAAACCCTAAAAATGGCTGTCTAAAATGTCTCTCTTTTTTGTCCAACCTCTCACCAAGAGAGAAGACCCTCTCTTTTATAGACAATCCTCTTGTAAAGCTTCCAAAGGAAGCTAATAAGAGGGAAATCCCTCCATACACGTGTATGGAGGGGATGGCAGTGCATGCCAGCTGCCAAAAAAATATCTGCAAAAGCAGATGCACAGTAGTCGACCGGCCAAAAATGCAATTGACCAAAAAAATATAGCCGGCCGGCCATCTATAGTGCCGGCCGGCCAAACATTTGGCCGGTGGTCACAAAACACAGCCGGTGGCCTCAAGCCCTGGCCGGTGATGGGTGGGGATGGTCTACAAGCCCTACCCTGCCTCTTAAAGGCAAAACACAAGTGTTTGGTGCCAAACCAACCATAAAACAGTCCAGTCGAGAGATCCTGAGGCAAGGCGCATAGCCGAGACTTCCGGGAACTCAAGACAAACACAAACATGGATAATCACCGAGTGTTCAAGGGGTGACGTCCAAGTCTTGAGGATGGTCAAAAATGGGGTGTCTACAGTAGGTGAGCCGCGTGAAGTCCAAACCCAGCCCCAGTGAAGTCTGCCAGGAACAACATGAGTTTTGGAGAGTCAGCCTTGTGTCTCACGTACGAGACCCATCCTTGCCATTTTGTTATGTACTCATATTGTCTTATTGGCAAGGACTTTGTGTGCATTTGTATATAGTCTGTTACGGGTTGGCTCAGCTTGAATGATCCTGTTTGTAAAGAAGTTTATGTTACTATACTTTGGTGTGGGTTATTAACGCATATGAGTATGGTTTGTTTGATGTGCATATAAGCACGGCTCTATGGACAAAGTTTTAAATTTTTGCTTCCGTTTGGCCCCTTTACTCTGACGAGTTATGTCTGTTTTGGTTTGAGGCCGTAGGTAATCGCAGGATTACTGGCCGGTTATGTCCTTAACCCATAGGGGCGGGTTCGGGTTGTGACAATCAAAGTTGGTGATCTTTGGACTGAGGTTGCTTGAGGCTCTCTTGGAACTCAAGGTGGTTTTTGCTTGGTTTTGTTGCCTAAAATTGTGTTGTGCTTCAAGAGGTATAACTCTCTCCCTTTAAGCTTGTTTTTCATACTTGCTTTGCCATCTTTTTCCATTATTTCAAGGTTGGTTTTGGCATGTAAAAAGTTCTGTTTTTCAGTCCTAAAAATGGTGATTTGAGCCTTTGTGAGTTAGGGGGTTGTCCTCCTTTTTTGCTCTTTAGCTTGTTAAGCTTTTTGCACCATTTCTCATCACCTTCAAATCAAACTTTTAGGCCCTTTTTACCACTGAAACTCAGAGGTTTTTTAGTAACAAAAACCATGTTTTGAGGTCCAAAATGGGAGGGGGTGGCCTCCCCTCCTTGTGTCTTGTTTGCATAAGTAGATAGCCTAACATGTGAGCATGTTTTTTTACCATTTTCTGACTTGATCTCAGCATGTTTTTGCTACTTTTTTGACCTACTTTAACTCTGTTTTTGGCTGGTTGGGTCACTTGTTGCTTGCTTCTTGCACTTGTAGTGTAATCATGCTTACTAACCTAGCATGCCTAATGAGTTAGCCTATCATTCTAGCATGTGTTAGCTTAACTCCATCACATTTTTGTTAATGTTTTGACATGCTTTAACTCCGTTTTAAGTGACCTTGGTCATGTGGGCTTTGCATTGCATAGCTATAGTTCAAATGCCTTCACTAGCTTAGTGTTTTAAGGCCTCTAGCATGCTTTGCATGAGATGGTTGCATGGTATAGCATCATTTAGCATGTGATTTCAGTGAATATACCTTTGTCACACTCTCACTTATTTCACACTTTCATTGCTTTTGAGAGTTATGCCTTATGCCTTGCTTGCGAGCCAACATGTGCGCATGATTTTCTTGTCTTTTGTGCCTAAATTTCAGCATGATTTAGCTACTGATTTGGCATGTTTTAAGCTTTGTCTAGGGCTGGTTTGGTCATTTAAGCTTGATATTGCATGCCACTAGTGTAGTGTTCTTCACTAGTTTCAATGTTTTTGGCCCTTAACATGTTGTGCATGTGTTGCTTACATGTTTTGCATTATTTATCATGCCATTTCAGCACTGAAAATTCTGCAACCTCCCTCATTTCTTCACTTTTCCTTTTGCTTTGAGGGTTTGTTGGCCTTAAGGTTGTGTTTAAGCATGAGTTAGAGTTTGTGCTCAAATGGCTTTAACCCTCTTCTGAGGGTTCCTCCTAGTCAAAGGCATGATCTCTCTCATGTTTCAAACCCTCCTTTGGTTGACCCCTCTCCCATTAGAGGATAATCATTTTGGACTCAACCGGTTAATGAATGGCTCAGTAATGTAAAATGTGTAAACAAGAATTAAGCAAAGTAAAACTTGCGCAAGATAAGCATGTGTATTGCATTGCATGTGATTGGATCGGACGTTAATCCAAACACAAGAAATATGAGATGTCTCATACTCATAATGATGAAATGTGTCATGTTTCTTGGTCTCCATTGCCTTTGATCATCTATGATAAGGTAGTGGACTTGAGTCTTTGTTTTGTGCATTTATTGAAAGTGTACAAGTTGGCTCCTTGGCCATCATGCATAAAAAATGCTTGATTGGTGGTTTTGGATCCAATAGGCCCCATCCTTTGATGTTTTGAGATAATAAGGAGAGGGTGCAGTACAAACATGTCCTAGAGAAACCCTCCATTTTCCTCTGTGAATGCTCTGTTGTAGTTTGGTGAACCAGCACACCAATAGCCGGCAGTGGCTTACTGATGGCCGGCAGTGCTTCATCTTTGGTCAGCAGTGCCTCTCTTTGGCCGGCAGATGGCCGGCAGGTCACTGGTGCGCTCCCCAGTAGTGATTTGGTAAAATGGTACAGAGAGTTCTTGAAGTAACCCTGCAAACAGAGCCTCTCAAGAGCAAACCGGTGGGCCTTTTGGGGCAAAAACCGAGTGCATGCATATTCAACTTGCTGAGGCAGCGTAGTTTGATGCTTTACTTATTAGTTAGCATTTGTTTTGTAATTTAATTAATTAGTTGCTAATTAGTTAAGTGTTGTAATAATTAAGTAGCTTAGCTTAGCTATTTATTTATTTTGTTGTGTAATAATTAATCTAATTAGTTTAATTAGATTAGTTTGTTTAGCTTAGCTTAGAGTAGCTTAGCTCTTATCCATTCAGACCCTCCTTCGAGAGGGCACAATATTGTAATAAGCGTGCGTGTGTGTGTACATGTCTTCCAGCCCCACGTCTTTCTCCCTTTTATTTAATTGCTTTTGATGGTTAGATTAGGGCACGTTTTGATTAGCATACCTTACGCTCACATGTTTGCATCATTCATTTGTCTTGCGTGCACTGGGCTCGGCGCATCATTCAAACTGCATTGTATTTCAATACACTTATTTGAATACGTGTTCTAAAGCATGTTATCAAATTGTTGCATTCATATGCCATCTTAGATAGCCGAGCCAATTTAGTTGCATTATTGCACGTGTTGCATTAGACATTTTAGCATAGTTAGGATCATGCATATTTCTAACTAGCTTTTGTTTTGGCTCGGAGTACACTATAAGTTTTACGCTTTAGCATATTGCATGAGTGCCATATTGCCACGTTTCGCATGCTTGCCATGAGGCTATGTGCTTATTTGCTAAACTACATGAATGCCTGTGGATGAAGGCTTTGTTGCTTGAATTGGAACAATTTGATAAATGTGAGTTTTAAGCCCATCATGTTCGGTGGTAAATCCGCGTTTTAGCCCATTTGAGGGTAAAATTTTCAAACCATTTTCGAAAAACAAACATAGGTTGTTTTGTTCCAATTCTTGTGATTTTAGTCTATACTTGTATGCTGTGCGCATCACATAGTAAGTTAGCTAATAATCAGAACAAGAACACATGTGTTTATAAAACAACATATCATGCTTAGTAGAGGCCGATCCTTTGATCAGGCGAGCGGGGGTGCTCATTTCAAGACCTTCCCCTCCTGTACCCAAGTTCTCGAGCTGAGGCAACTTTGGTGATGACGGACACATGGCCTTTGGCACGAGGCAGGGTTTCCTAAATTTCCCAAAAACAAAATATTTAGGTGGCGACTTTGTAATCTGGCAAAGCAGTCCATGTTTGGCGCTTTTTTATTCAAAATCAATTTTCCAAAACGATTTGCTGGATTTGGACTCTTTGGTGTTTATCAATCTCACATTGCACTTTGTGAGATTAGATTCAGAACCGTGACAGGAGTCCGAACTGTAGGACCGATTCGTGCCTCTCCGAAAGGGGGGCGCGCGAAGAAAGTTGAGTCTACAGTTTCTGGCGACTTTGTTGGGGATTTAGAGAACTTGACTTGAACTCATGATATGTTGTTTTATCTACATTTATGTGTTTCTTTGCATTGCATTGCATTTTCATAGGTGCGCCTAAGTCATAGTGTTTGCCATCTGCTATTCCTAAATGGTTTGCCAGAGGCTTGCTTGGAAAAGCGTGCAATAAGGTGGACCGGTTGCGGGCTCTGCCACGATGGGAACACAAACCTTGGATTTGGACTATCGCTATATCGTTTGATCCTCCTTTCACTTCTCGGTGTTAGGAGTGAGAGGTATATTAGGTGGTCTTGCCGAGGCACCCTTTTTGACCAATCTACCTAGTTGCATATCGGAAGCCTTAGAGACTGTTCCAAACTAGGACAGGTTGCTCACCCGAATGCAGGATTGTTTGAAACCGCATGTTTGCGTAGTGAACCCCTAGTTCCTGACAAAACTAGGACAGGGAAACCCTACCCCACCATAGGGGTGTTTTGGCTCTCACTTGCTTGCTATGTGTTGTTAGAGTTAGAGTGTGTTTCTGTAGGAATGCATGTATCGGTTGCAAGTCTGGTATCTGTTTTGGGGCAGAATTCAGCAAAGAGTACAGTCATTCAGCTATGCTCATATCTATTCTGGTGAAATTAGGCTGAGGTGCTACATGTTTTCTCTTTTGCTAGGTAGTCCTGGAACCATAGCTTCAGAAGGCTCCAATATCCCCTGGGTGCATTGGACTCGTGTTGATAGACTTTGACAAGTTGGAGATTTAGTTCAAGGGCAACCAGTGTTTCCTTCGCTGAGGCAAGGCAAAAAAGGCCAGTCGGGGCTCACCGGTTCAATTGATCCGACAGTCACCAGTCATATCACCTTTGTTCAAACTCAGCAGACCGTGATGGCACAAACTCAGCGCCCCTAAGTCCCCTTCGAAGAAGAGGGCGAAGAGGGCCTCTTGAGCTTGAGATGACTGGCATCGATTTTTGTTCTTTTCACTTAGTCTCTTTTAGTTTGGTAGTTTAACACATGTATAGCTTCGGATAGGTTTTACTTTTGCCTTTCAAATTTGTGCTCCCTTTTGTAAAAACCATGATCGGAATAAAACCTCATAGCTTTTATGAAAAGTGCTTTTGTTTTTTTGCATCATGGGCACCATATTTGCATAAAATAAACACGAAATTGAATTTGAAACAAGAATGCTTGATTGAAACAATGTTCTTAATCGGGTAATGAGCAGACCAACAATCAAAATGCAACTCAATTAACCAAAAAACAAAGTAAAAGCAAACTAAACACAGCTATGTGTAGACACCCCATTTTTGACCGTCCTCAAGACTCGGTTGTGCTTGCAGGTACATCCAGCCACAAGTTCGATTGCTCGTCGGGTATTCGACTTTCGCGGCGGAACGTCACAGGTTTGAGCTTTCCAAACCCTGTATCCTTTCTGCCCCATTCTTGGACCATGACTTGGTCCTTTCAGAATGTGTTTCTTGGTGCACTGCCGACCCCCTCTTGGACCTACCGACCCCCACTTTGTTGCTGCCGGCCATTGATTGAGCCTGCCGGCCATCAATGAGCCACTGCTGACCATCCCTGATGGTCGGCAGCCCCCCTGTCTCAACAAGTTTCACTCCAGATCTTTTGAGCCAGCTGGAATCCTTTTATCTGCCCTCCACACACATGTATAGAGGGATAAAGCTCTTGCCAAGCTTCTTGAAGAAGCTTTGCATTGTTTTTCTTCTATATAAGGAGAGAGCCTCTCTCCTTAGCAGAGGTTCAGCATTTTTTAGAAGAAATATCTCTCTCTCTATCTCTATCTTTATATTGTTGTTGATTTGTGCCTTGAAGTCCATTTTCCTTGCACTTTTACACTACAACACTTAGAGATACACCACCATCTTTGGATTGAGGTTCTTGTGAGGACTTCTTGAACTCTGAAAGTGAGGTTTTACCCCCTGAAGTTGCTGGTTTCAAAGTTGATCTTCAAGGGTGAGCATCTTCCCCTTTTTAGCACTTTCTTGTACCTCATTTTGGCCATACTTGCATATTGTTTTAGGCCTTGCTTTCAACTGAAAAAAGTCTTCTATTTAAGTTCTTTTGAAGTTTGTTTAAGGTCTTTTGGCTGTTGAGGGTCTTCAACCCTCTTGTTGGCCTTGTTTGGCCTTGTTTTGAGCCATGCCTTAAGGCCTCCGAGCTAGCCCTGGTTTGGCCTTCTAACCACTGAAATCTAGTGGATTTTTAGTGGCAGGCATGTGGTTTTGAGGCCTCAAATCAGAGGGGGTGGCCCCCTCTCTTTTGGTTTTTGTTTGCTTGCATTTTTGGCCTTCCAAAGGAGCATGCCTCTCTGTACTTTTGAGGCTTGGTTCAGGCCCTTTTTTGTGACTTTTAGGACCTGCCTTGGCTCTGTCCATGGCTGGTTTGGTCACCTTTCGCATACATCTTGTATGTGTAGTGTAATCCCATTTGCAACTCATCAAAGTAGCATGTTTTCCTAGCTTGTGTTGAGTCCATTTTAGTAGGTTTTTGGTGATGTTTTACCATGCCTTAGATCTGTTTTGGGTTGGTTTTGTCACTCCATGCGTGTATGATACACTTGTAGCGTAAATCCCATAAACTAGCTTTATATGCTTCTTGCTTTAGCATGTTATCCTAGCTTATGTTGAGTCCATTTCAGCATGTTTTTGGTGATGTTTTGCCATGTCATGACTCTTTCCATAGCTGGTTTGGTCATCCTTTGCATGCTCCATGTACTTGTAGAACAAATCTTGCTTACTAGCTTTATGTGCATGATGTTTTGACTCATCATCCTAGCATATTTTGGCTTTGCTCCAGCATAATTTTGTTCTTATTTGGGGCTGTTCTTGGACTGTTTTGGGCTGCCATGGCCATATCACTCATGCTTTGTATAGCTATAGTGTAAATGCTTAGGCTGGCCTTGGGTTTTGAGGCCCCTACCATGCCATACATGTGATGTTTGCATGCTTTGCCATCATTCTAAGTGTTATTTCATTCCATGAAATGTGGTCATACACCTGCATTTGACATGCTTTCAATGTCTTAGAGAGTTTGTGTTTTATGCCTCATGAATGGATCATTGTGCATGCCTCTATGCTTGTGTCTTTGGGATACCCTCTCAGTGGGTTTTGGGGGTTATTATGCCATGATATAACTCTGATTTTCGTTGGTTGAGTCATCCCATGCTTGGTCTTAATAGGTGTAGTGTAATCCACCTTATTTGCCTTGTATGCCTCATGCCTCATGCCCCATGCTCACCACGCTAGCTTGTTTTGGCTTACTTCCATGCATGTTTAAGTATCACTTTAACATGTTTTAGGACTGTTTTGGGTTGCCTTTGCCATATGCTTCATGCTTTGTATAGCTGTAGTGCAATTCGCCTTGCTAGCTTTGTGTTTTATTGACTCATGCATGCTATCTTTGAGCTATTTAGATGATTTGGCATCATCTAACATGAAATTTCAGAGCTTTTAGCATTGCCATGTTCCCACTTCAATCATGCTTTAAGTGCCTTCGAGGGTTGAGCATTTGTTGCCTAGTTTATGGCTTAGTTTGTATGCTTGCATGTCTAGGTCTTTGAGCCTTCATCTCAGCATGTTTAAGTCTTTGTTTAGACCTTATTAAGCTCTGTCCATGCTTAGTTCATGCACTTGTGCCATGTATTGCATGCCCTCTTTGTGTAGCCCTTTCAGTGGCTTTGTGCCTTAGGCCCTATTGCATGCTTTACTTGCATTGATTAGATGATTTGGCATCATTTCTTTCTTCATTTAAGAGCACATAGTATTGTCATGCTTGCATGCTTTTTACTCCTGAAGTGTGCTTGAGAGTTGCATCTTTGTGTCTTAATCCTTGAGCCAATTGGCATGCATGTTTGTCTTGCCTTTTCATGCTTTTCATACCATCAATTCATCACTTTTGGCCACTGATTTTAGGCATGGCTGAGGCCTATCCATCTTTAGTAGAAGCCCATCTTACCATGTTGTCACATGCTTGTCCCACTTCATATGTTGTTGCATACTTGTCCGCCTTCACATGCCTTGCATGTTTGTATGTTCATGTTACATTTTATCATGTTGTTCAAGGTTGTTACCTCACATCATGCTTATATGCCTGTTGCATGCTCGGATTATTACATTGCATGTTTGCATGCTTAAGTCATATTGCATGTTTGCCATGCTTGTTTTCCATTGTTGTTTGGATTAAAGTGTTAATCCGAGTACGAGGAACGAGGGGCGTTTCATACTCCAAGTGATGAAACGTGTCTCAATTCTCGGTCGCCGACGCTCTTGATGATCCATGATAGAGTTTTAGGCTTTATGTGTTAATTTGTGCATTCATTTCACATTGCTTTGCACAAGTTGGATCTTTGGCCATCATGTATCGGGATACGCGATTGATGGTCGTGGATCAGACTATGCCTCTCCCTTGATGTTTTGAGATGATATGGGGTGGCATAGTGCATACATATCCTTGGGAGACCCTCCATTTTCTCTGTTTTGTGCTCTACTGCAGCTTGGTGTCCCAGCACATCAGTGGCATGGCAGTGCCTTGCAGATGGCCGGCAGTGCCTTGTTGTTGGCCGGCACCCCTTCATTTTTGGTCAGCAGTGGCTCCCCATGGCCGGCAGGCCACTGATGCACTCCCCAACATGTTGTTGGTAAGATCCAGCAGCAGGTTCTCAAAGACACCCTGCAGACAGAGCCTCAAGAGAGCAACCGGAGAGCTTTCGGGACAAGAACCGAGCATGCATCCCCTTCTCCCCTAACCAGAGTTGGAGCAGCATTATTTGTCGCTTTTCATTTGTAATAATTTGTTAATTTGTTAATTAATTAAGTTTTGTAATAATTAGTTGTAGCTAATTATTCATTCGGTTATGTAATAATTAATTAGCTTGTTAGTTAGTTAGTTAGTTGATTTGTATTATTCATTCGGACCCTCCGTCGAGAGGGCCAATTTTGTAATAAGTGTGTGTGCGTATGTGCATGTCTTCCAAACTCCATTTCTTTCTCCCTTTTACTTACCTGCTTTCGTTGGTTAGTTTTAGGTCATGTTTCAAATTAGCATACTTATGCTTTGCATGTTTGCATCCATTCATCTGTCTAGCATACTTATGCTTCGCATGTTTGCATACATTCATCTATCTTGCATGCATCGGGCTCGGCGCATCATACTAACTGCATCGTATTTCAATTCCAAGTTGAATACATATATCAATTATCGCATCTCATATGTCATCTCAGAATAGCCGAGCCTATTTCTAGTTACATTTTGCATACGTTGCATTAGCCATCTTAACATGAACTAGGATCATGCATTGATTACTAACTAGCTCTTGTTTTGGCTCAGAGTACTAGGTAAGCTTTTATGCTTTAGCATACTACATGTGTGTCATTGATTGCCATGATAGCATGCTTGCCATGAGGCTAACTGTTTAGTTGATTAACTGCCTGAATGCCTGTGGGTGAAGGTTGGATTGCTTGAATTGGAACAATTCGTTGAAATCCGCATTTTAGCCTACTTACGAGTAGCAAACTTCAAACCACTTCCAAACAAACGTATATGCAATGTTTTGTTCCAAATTAGGCGATCTAGTCTATACTTGTGTGTTGTGCGCATCACGTAGTAAGATTAGCTAATTAACCGGAATAAGAACGCATGTGTTTTCAAAAACAAGATATCATGTATAATAGTGGCCGATCTTTGATCGAGCGAGCGGGGGTGCTCATAGCTGACCTTCCCCAATCGTACCCAAGTTCCCGAGCCGAGGCAACTTTGGTGATGACGGACACATGGCCTTAGGCAACGAGTCAGGGTTTCCTAAATTCCCCCAAAATAAAATATTTAGGTGGCGACTCTGTATCTGGCAAAGCAATCCATGTTTGGCACTTCTTTCTTAAAAATCAGTTTTCCAAAACGATTTGCTGGATTTGCACTCTTTGGTGATTTATCAATCTCACATCGCACATTGTGAGATCGGATTAAGAACCGTGACAATTTGAGTCCGAACTGTAGCATGAGGGCCTCGGGGCGCGTCTACAGTTTCTGGCGACTCTGCTGGGGAGTGAGAGAACTTGACTCGAACTCATGATATCTTGTTTTGATTACACTTATGTGTCTCTTTGCATTGCATTTGCATTGGTGCGCCTAGGACACCGTGTTTTCCGTATGCTATTCTTGAACGGTTTGCCGGAGGCTTGCTTTGAGAAGTGTGCCATAAGGCTGACCGGTTGCGGACTCTGCCATGATGGGAACACAAACTCCGATTTTTACCGGGGCACCCCTTTTGACCATTCGACCTAGTGCATATCGGAATCCATAGTGACTATTCCAAATTAGGACAGGTTGCTTACCTGATTGTAGGTTGCTTGAAACCGCTACGTGCGTAGTGAAACCCTAGCTCCTGACGAAATAGGACAGGGAAACCCTACCCTAACATAGGGGCGTTTTTGCTCTCATTTGCTTGCTATGTGCTTTTTGAGTTGGCCTCTACAGGGAATGCACGTATCAGTTTGCAAGTCTGAGTATCAGGCCTGCGGGCATCAGCATCTGTATTTTGAGAATCAGTTATATCCGTGGGTATCAGATTCAGTTTTGGAGCAGTAATTTGGGGAACAGTGATCAGTGGTCGAATACTGTTCTTCAGTTATGTCCATGTCTGTATTGATTGGGCTAAGATGCTGCATGTTTTCTCTTTCAGTTCAGAGACTCGGTTCAGAGCAACCAGTGTTCTCCTCTGCTGAGGCAAAGCAGGAAAAGACTCATCGATTCATCAGATCCGTCAGTCACCAGTTACACCACCTATGTCCAGTTCAGTAGACTTATGACGACTCAGAATTCAGAGGAAATTATGGTTATGGCAGCCGCACTAAACCAAGGAATCATCTTGCAGGGTGAGACCGATGTTGAGGTACCACACCCGCCCAGGTCGCCTGCCGCACATCCGATCTGGGAACCCCAGTTATTTCAAACTCGTGAGCCTACCACCTTTGAGCTGATGGGAATGATTGGCGACCTTCAAAGATCTGTGGCTGATCTAGCCTATGGAATGTCGGCCCCGCCACCAACTGCATCATATGCCGGGAACTTCATGCCGTAGGAGCCCCCGCTATTGGGGCGAATTGTAATTGAGCTCAGCCAACCTGAAGCTGCCTCAAGCTCCGGCAATGACATGTCGGCGACAACGGGGCTTCGCATTGAAGTAGCAACCCAAACCGTCCACCAAGCTGAGGCTAGTGGAAAGAACAAGGTGAAGGTGGACACTGATCCCTATGAACAACTCCAGCAAGCTGTTGAGGCCCTGAAAGCCGGAGGGTTGAATAAGCAGCAAGTACTCGCAGTTGTGGCTAAGACTGTGGATGACACTTTCCCCACTCAGACCGAGGGCAGTTCAAGCCAAGGGGAAAATCGAGAGAAGGGTCATCATACCAGAACCGTTCCCTCCAACCCTAATCCTGCACCTAGGAAAAATCAGCAAGCCAAGCCTGTACCTGCCGATCTTTTTGTTAGTGCATCCAGTAAAAATGCACAAAACTCGAAGTATCTGCCCGAGGTCGTAGGGCATTTCATGCCCTTTATATGCCTTTGTCTAAGGCGCTTCGAATCCTCACTGAAAAGGGGTATCTCAAACCCCTTGAGCCTCGGCCTCTCCCTAGTCGTCTTCCAGCTGGTCATGACGCTACCCAGTACTGTGCGTACCATCAACAGACCGGTCACACCACCGACAACTACTTCCGTCTTCGCCATGAAGTGCAGGATCTGTTTGACAATGAGGTCATCCTCCCACCTAGCTTAGCAAAGTCTATCACCACTAAGTTGGTGGACTTCGAGGATAATACAAGTATTTGATCAGGGATTGGCCCACCTGCGGGTGGCGCTCGATTTATTTCAGATGTGGTGTTTGGCACACACTATTTTGGGCATTTGCGAATGCTAATTTTTGTACTTTCTGACTTGGGTGTTGAGTTAGTTCTATGGTGTTGTTTCGAGTCTGTCTCGTTGTTTTGAGTCAGTCTTTTTTATTAAGGTCTGTCTCGTTGTATCGAGTCAGTCCTGTTGTACAGAAGTCAGGTGATTCCAAGGGTGTCGCCTTGGACATCATTATTTTGTTTTGTGATTCTCCTTTTGCTTTCTTTTGAGTCTGTCTCTACTGTGGAGCCAGTTACAACCAGGAAATCTGAACGAAACAGCTGTGGCTGTCTTGTTTTTATGCTTATTGCTACTTTGAGCTTGTTGTGCCAGCAAGTTTAGGATGAAACGGCAGTACATTTCACCTGCACTTCTGTTCCTTGAAATCATTGCATTGACCTAAGTTTTTCAAAACTTTTCGAATAATGTGTTGAAAACGAAGAGGAAGGAATTCCTCGGGTTTCGCAAAATTTGATCAATTGAGAGAGAGAAATGCATGCTAAGCCCTTAATGAATGAAATCAAGCTTGTTAATGTGAGTACTGAGAAGGATCCTGGCTTGATCCAGATTGGTTCTACACTGTTGTCATGACCCGAAGGACACTGTTGTCAAACCAAACCATACGCATTTTAACAGAGTTAATGGGGGCCAAACAGAAGCAATTTAAAGACTTTGTCCTTAGAGCTGTGCTTACATGGCACATCAAAACAAACCATACATATATATATATTAATAACTCACAACTGAAATACAGTGCTATAAAATTCTGTTCAGACAGGATCATCCAAAACTAAGTCAACCCATGGAACTATATACAGACATATACAAAACTTCGCCAACATGACAAAATATAAATACATAACGAAAGGGCGAAGATGGGTCTCGTGCGTGAGACACGAGGGCTGACTTCCCAAAACCTATGTTGATCCACTTAGGCTTTACTGGGGCTGGGTCTGGACCTCTCTTGGCTCACCTACAAACACATGAATGAGCGTGAGCAAAAGCCCAGTGAATAATATCAAGTAAGGGAAATGCATTGAAACATTATACAACAGATGGCCTTGGGCCCAATTCATTCATGTCAACTGACCTTTGGCCTTTTCAAACTTTCATATCAGACTGGCTCTTAGGCCTGTACATCAGACTGGCTCTTAGGCCTTTATATCAGACTGGCTTTTAGGCCCTTCAAACTTTCATATCAAACTGGCACATAGGCCTTTCAGACGTTCAGATCAAATTGGCTCATAGGCCTTACAGACTTCCATATCAAACTGGCACATAGGCCTTTCAGATTTCCATATCAAACTGGCTCATAGGCCTTTCAGACTTCCATATCAAACTGGCACATAGGCCTTTCAGACTTCCATATCAAACTGGCACATAGGCCTTTCAGACATTCAGATCAAACTATGTCCACAATTCAAATTAATGAACTTTACAAAACTTACATAGAAATAGCAATTGGACAATAACATATGTCAGATATTACTCACAGTGATCGGCTTGTGGAGTTGCCCTGGAGCTTGACCCTACATATCACATAACACATATGGGTCACAAATAATTCAATCCATTCTTTAATTCACATATTCTTCTTTAGGCTTCATTCTTATCTCTTTAATTCAATTACAATGCTCAATGTATGCCTAAGAGTGCTTAGAAATGAAAAGGGGACGGAAAACAGAACACATAACGCATTTTCAAAATTTCAGAAAACAGGGTCCCCGCTCGAGCGTGGACTTCCCCGCTCGAGCGGACCCTTGAGGCCTGCAAAAGTACTGGTTAGGTCAAATTTACGCTCGATCGTCCATTATGGCGCTAGAGCGAAAGGCCTCTCAACATGGCTCCCCGCTCGAGCGTGAACTTACCCACTCGAGCGGACGCTATGTCTGCAAAAAGTACTAGATGCATCATTTTTACGCTCGAGCATGAACTCGGATACTCGAGCAGAAGTTCATCCAACAAGATCCACACTTGAGCGTGAACTTCCCCGCTCGAGCAGACACCATGTCTGCAAGAAAAAAATACTGGGAGCTCGAAATCTCCGCTCGAGCAGCTATTCCCCCGCTCGAGTGGACATCAAAATTCTAGGTTTCCCAGATTGTGTTCTTGAGCTCTAATTCAACTTTCAAACAACATTTCTTGCATGCAATGGCTCAAATATCACATATTCACATACTAACATGATACCAATACCAAATTACAACATTAGGAAGCTCAATTTCTTGATCTATCTACATGCATGTCCCAAAATATCTCAAACTCATCACCAACATGCTCTAATTCAAACATTCAAGACTTATTCTCCCATGATTTGTACATGCATGTGGGAGATGCCCATTATCCTCAACTTAATTGGTGAAGAGGTGGCCAAAACATGAGTTTCCATTAAAATCTCACATGGATTATACATATTTGTGCTCAATATGCAAATTTTAAAGCAATTTCTTACATGCATGCACATATTGTCTTCCAATTCAACAAAACCAACTCACTACATACTCTAGATCACAAATAAATCTTCAACACACAAGATTACACATTAAACTCATGAATTCAAGAATCAATGCTTACCTAGAAGCCCAATTCTTATTTCTATGGTCTAATTTAGAGTTGGACTTCAAATTTCCAAGCCTTCAAGATCAAACGTGTACAATTCTCTCCTCTCTCTCTCTATAGCTGCCTCTCCCTCTATTTTGAGTCCAAATTCAGTCAAATGAAGCAAGAAGAAAGAATAGAGATGTAGTGTCTTTTCTTACATAAGTCCGCACAAAGCCATTAGTTTAATATTAGATAATGGGGTACTAAATTGATAATTCTGAATCTAATTATTTTGGCCCGAATCAATTTCCAATTAAATTTCACCATAGGCTCTAAAAATTATGCCAATCACAATGGCGCAATCAATTTCGGGTTCGGTGGCTGATAGGGCCTTTAATTTAATTTCCAAAGCAGATAATCAAACAGATAATCCTACGGTGAACAGATAGAAATTCAAAACCACATATTTTCACATAATGGCACACAAGATCATATCAAAACACATAATCACATTCGTATTAAGGACTAATTGACATATTACGGGACGGGGATATCACAGTCTTCCCCCCTTTAGGAAGTTTGGTCCTCCAAACTTAATTTACCTTCGTCGGGAAACAAATGTAGATAGCGTAGTCGCATTTCCTCCTCTTTTTCCCACGTGGCATCTGTCCCATAGTGTTCCTTCCATTCCACTTTCACCATTGGGATGGACTTGCTTCTCAGTTGTTTCACTTGCCGATCAACAATTCGTTCCGGCCATTCGGCATATTCCATATTTTCGTCAATAGCTACCCGATGATAATCAATCACATGAAACGGGTCTCGGAGGTAACCCCTCAACATCGACACATGAAACACATTATGGATTTGTTCAAATCCCGGTGGCAAAGCAACTCTATAAGCAACTGGACCAAGCCTTTCCAAAATCTGAAACGGCCCAATGTAACGGGGCGACAACTTGCCCTTCTTTCCAAACCTGACCTGGCCTTTCATCGGAGACACACGGATGAACACATGGTCACCAACCTCATACTCAAGAGGTCTTCTCTGAACATCTACATAGTTCTTCTGCCGGTCCTGAGCTGTTTTGAGCCTTTGCCGAATAATCTTGATTTTCTCAGAAGTGTCTTGCACAATTTCAGGCCTAAGTAAGGCTCTATCCCCGACCTCTGTCCAACAAATAGGTGATCTACATCTCCTACCATACAAAGCCTCGTATGTTGCCATACCGATGCTGGTGTGGAAGCTGTTGTTATAAGCAAATTCTACAAGTGGCAAATAGTCTTCCCAGCTCCCCTGAAAATCTAAGGCACACATTCTCAACATATCCTCCAAAGTCTGTATGGTCCGTTCTGATTGCCCATCTGTTTGTAGGTGGAATGTAGTACTGAACCTTAGTTCCATTCCCATGGCTTCCTGCAAACTTTTCCACAATCTAGACACAAATTTCGGATCTCTATCCGACACAATAGATACCGAAACTCCATGTAAATGAACAATCTCATCAACATAAATAGTAGCCAATCTATAAGCATTAAATGTAGTTTTAACAGGTAGAAAATGTGCAGATTTAGTCAGTCTATCAACTACAACCCAAATAGAATCCATACCTCGAGAAGTCCGGGGTAGGCCAACAACGAAATCTATA
>CM069911.1:15706659-15744711 GCA_036172215.1 Camellia granthamiana
GATAAAATTTGCTATACAATGCCGGATTTGCTTACTTTGCCTAAATCCGTGAGAAAATTTGCTATAAGAATGATAGATTTACTTAATTTTCCTAATTGAGTGATAAAATTTGTTATAACGGTGGATTTGCTTCCCTTCTTCTTTCATAACTATAATTGAGTGATAAAA
Organism: Camellia granthamiana; assembly: GCA_036172215.1. NCBI lineage: Eukaryota > Viridiplantae > Streptophyta > Magnoliopsida > Ericales > Theaceae > Camellia > Camellia granthamiana. Next base: position 15,706,828 of record CM069911.1, read on the forward strand.
TTCGACTTGAAGCTATTTTGAATCTGTACCATACAGTATTAATTTGTGAGTGATATTCAACTTCATAATAATCATACATTTATGTTCATTTGCTATACAATGATGCATTTGCTTACTTTTGCTAATTTAGTGATAAAATTTGCTATACAATGACAGATTTGCTTACTTTGCCTAATTGAGTGATAAAATTTGCTATACCAAGAAGAATTTCTTTACTTTGTCTAATTCAGTGATAAAGTTTGTTATAACAATGATAGATTTGCTTAATTTGCCTAATCGAGTGATAAAATTTATTATAATAATGGATTTGCTTACTTTGCTTAATTGAGTGATAAAATTTATTTACTTTACCTCATTGAGTGATAAATTATCAGTTGTTTTCATCTTCATCATGATACTTCATGTTCTTTTGCAATTTGGAATCTAAACTTTGCTATACAGTTATATATTTGCTTAATTTGCATAATAGAGTGATAAATTCTTCTTAGTTTGCCTAGTTTAGTGATAAAATTCTTTTTAATTTTCAATGTTCATGCTCAATGTTTTTGTACAGGTGTTCCCAGTCATCGTAAAATATTACGTCGTCGAGAAACAAGTTTCTCAAAGAAGAAAAAGATTGAAAAAGTTAAGTTTGTTATAGAGCCAACAACACATGAAAGTGAAAATCAACTAGAAGTTAAACCTGAATCTAACATTGACAATGAGGAGCCCAAACAGAAACAACTAAAACAAGCTACAGAGCTCTACAAAGCAAGAGGGAGGAAAAAGATTGATGGAAGAAAAACTAGGACTGAACAGATACATGATAATGAAACAAAGTATGTCAACCGTTATAACATTCAATCTCTTATCAAATTTTTCAAGACAACAAAACTCAAAGATGAGCATTTGACACTATTGAGAAAGACACCTTTTTCAGTTCTGGTTGATACATTGAGTGAAAACAAGGTTAAAAGAAGAGATTCAATTAAATATGATGATGTGGTTGCAAAAATTTTGCAAACTTACCAAATGGATGGAACCACATTTGAAATTGCTGGGAAGAAGCTGAAGTTGAGAACAAATGACTTCAAGTTAATTTTTGGGATTGCATGTGGACAGAAGAAGATGAATCTTGCATATGGAAGAAAAAATGAGATAGCTATGGTGCAAAGAAGGAAAATAACCGAGAGCAGAATGACCAAGGATGGATCTAGAGGGGGCGGCTGCACCCCCAAAAATTTGAAAAATATCATATATTATACTAGAAATTTTAAAATAATTTAAAATTATGGGAGTTCGAACCCCCAATTTTTTTTAGATAATTTCAAAATTATATAGAGTAGTCCCCTAATTTTTTAAACTACTTGGAAATTTTTTTTTTTGAATTAGTTAACATATATAATAATCTATTTTAAATTTCATGGATACGTATTTTTTAAATTAGGTCAAGATGAAAGCAAAATTTTAAAAACTTTAATGGGTCAAATTGTAAAATATGAAACTTTTACAAATATATAAACTATAAGGTTTGCTGGAGAAGCTTGTTCAAACAAAGCACTAAGATTAAAAAAAGAAAAGAAAACAACTGATCTGAGAGACTTATTGCGATTCGAAAGAGAGGAGAGGAGCGAAGAGATGAGGGAAGAAACGGGGAAGCTTTGTTGTCGGACTTCGTCAGAGCTGGTCGGCATGGACGGTGGAACCGTGGACTCTCACTGGTAAGTTATCTGATATCCCTTCAGCTTCAATGTGATTATTCTGTTTTTAGACTGAATATTATGATTGATTGTGATTTTAGACTGAATAATGCGATTATTTTTCCATTAATTTGTTATTGGTTGTTATTGGTCACCCATAAGCCTGTAGACAACTAGAAATTTTCAACCCAAGTTTCAGTTTTGGTATCCCAAACTTGACAACCCAAATCCCCAACTTCCTACATCACATAACCCACAATTACACCCCTACTGTCAATAGATTTCGCTCCTCTCCAAACACTCTTTTATTTTACTATGCCAATCAAAAAAATAAACACACATACACTCTTTCAACACACACATCAGAACCCATCACCTCTAACATTATCTGGGTTAGCAATTGATTTTGAATTTTTTTAAAAATAAATAATAATTTAATGACAATGCGGGGCCAATGCAAGCTGGTTATTTTTTTGGGTGAAATTGTGGCAGAGAGGCTGGCATAGGATGGAGAAGCCAGGAGTTGCAATGAATATCTGATAATTATTATTGGTACAATTGTTAACTAAATATTGTGAAATTTTTTTGAATACTATGATTTATTGTAATTGGTAGGTACTGTGTTATGTAATTTCTTGATAATTGAATAGGCTTTTAGGTTATGATTTGTTGATTTCCTCCAAGAATTTGGATAAAAATCTAAATGTTATTTTATGCTGCCATATATTTTATGACTTTTAGGAATAGGATGGAAGATGGTTTTTTGGCTAGTTACTTGATTACATACATTAAAAAAGACATTGCTCGAGGGTTTGATGTAGACTCTATCATTCATGCTTTTGATATTATGATAGAGCGTCAAGCTCAATTGAAGATGCCTAATTTTAGTAAATAAATGCATGTAGAAATAGTTACTACTTTTTGTAAGTGAATATGGGCAAAAAAATATTCTCAATTGTATGATCATCTTTTGGTACTCAACTATGTTGACAAGGAATATATAATTCAATATTTTATTGTAACATTATTGATTTTTTTTCATGTTAGTAGAAATTGGTATTGAACTTCAAATTTTATTGGTTAGAGGTTAAACATGCTTTGGCCCCCCCAAAATCATAATCCTGGATCCGTCCCTGAGAATGACAAGTGCTTCAATCCAAAAGTTAATAACGAAACTTTTGAGAAGCAACAACAATGAAGATGTAGAAGATGTCGTTAGGCTTGTGTGCCTTTTGGTTTGTTTGCTTTTGTTGTATCCGGGTACTGGGACAACAATTGGTTGGGGGCTCATGAAATACCTCGAGAATATTGACGAAATGAAACCTTATGATTGGTGTGGCGCAACAAAGCAACATCTTACAAGATCAATAGCACGCAACATCAACCAAATTGATAGAGTGTGCGGATGTGTGATCATCTTATTGGTAAGTAAATACCTCACTTACAACTTATAAACTATAATATTTACATTTACTAACTACTAATTTATAACTATAGCGATCCCGGTATTCCCTTTACTGTACAGTTGTATTCCGGACTCGGTTCCGTGGAGTTGGTAGTTGTGTCTACCCGGTTGTCATCCTTTAATGTCATTTGTTTGAATTTTAGGATGTGTTGGACTTGCCCCGAGTGGGTGGATTGAGTCGTGGTTTAAATTCTTCATTTTTGGTATTTTGGCCTTTCCGCTCGAGCGGGCCTTTGAGCGCTCGAGCGGAGATTGCATACTTCCAGTATCTCGTGCCCCTGCAAAACTTCTGCAGGTGTGATTTCTACGTTCGAGCGGGTTTTCTACGCTCGAGCGGGTAGCGCTCGAGCGGGATTGTTAGCGCTCGAGCAGACAGTACATTTCTGGTAAAAGTTCTGGGAGGGGGAGATTCACGCTCGAGCGGACTGGATTTCACGCTCGAGCGGGCGAACTTTATTCTTGTGTCTGAGCGCTCGAGCTGGACTTGTTGCGCTCGAGCGGACCTTGTTTCCTGTGTCTTTACGCTCGAGCGGTGTGTTCTCTGCTCGAGCGGACCTGTCGTATAATTGAGAGTGGCTGGGCATTTTAAATCACTTTTTCACTTTCTCTTCTCTCTCCTACTTTTCCAAAAACACCATTTTTGAGCTTCTTACTCTAGAACTCTACCTTCTCTCTAGGTATTGATCTAGTAGGAGTGGTTTGCTCACCTTTGGCCTTTACAAAAAAGTTGTTGATCGGCGAGGGCTATCTTTTAATCTGAAAATTTCGGGATTTGGAGCATTTTGATTTTTGGTCTTCATCTCCGTTGGAGCTCATCTTTTGAGGTAGGGATATCCTACTCCTCTCTATGGGTTTTGTCTTTAAATTTTAGTATTTTGAGATGTTGGGTTGGTTGGGTAATTTTGAGAAAGTTTGGGGCTTTTGTGTAATTTTACAAAAGTTGGGGTTTTGTTTATAATAAACCTAGATGCATGTTTGGTATAGAGAAATGGAATGAATGTTGGAATATTGATGAAAATGGAACCTTAAGGGTTGAAATGTTAATTATGGAAAATGCCCAAATTACATTGATTAATTAATTGGTGTAATTAATTGTGGGAAATGAGGAAATGAAGTGGAAATGTTGAGATTGGGAGTGTATGGGGTAAAGGGTGTAGTTGAATTACTTACCACTCACCGAATTGAAATGTTGATTATATATCCATTTGTTGCATTTATATTCTGTATAGAAATAACTACTTTGGGCTATCGGTGGAGGATAGTCTTGATTGTTGTAGACAATGCATGATGATTAGGCAAACTAAAACTGATCATTGAAATGTGTCATTGAGTGTGACAGTTGAAGGAATACATTAAATGTGTGTATTGATTGATGTGTATAATAATCGTTTATATGCATTGTGTGTTGTGTTGGAGGAGATAGGGGATGTACTCCACGGTTTAGGGGATGATAGGGGATGGACCTCTAAACCGGATGTTGTTTGGGAAGAGATAGGGGATGGACTCCATAGATACGGCTCATATGCCTATCTAGTAATGTGACGACACAGCTCATTTGCTTGTCTCTGGAAGTGTGATATCGCTCTTATGCATGTCTACGGAAGTATTGATATGGCTTGTATGCTTATCTTTTGTTGAAATGAGAAAATGTTTAATATGAGTTAATGTCTCATATAAGTAGTTTGGCCAGGTTCTGAGCCATGGTTATGAATTGGGAATTTGTAAGGAAATGAAAAATGAAAGTGTACCAGTGTTGACCATCTATCAATTGCTAATATTTTAGTCATTGTTCATGGTTGGTTTAGTGTATTTCTACTGAGCTGTGGCTCACCCTATATGGGAATATCATTTTCAGGTACAGGTAGCATGCCACCTCCAAGGACATAGCTTGGGAGGCTAGAGGCGGGCGGACTTTTGTTATTTAGTTTCTTTTGATGTATTACATGTATATTCAAGCCAAGGGCTTAAGGTGTAAATGAGTTAGTACTCTTTTGTTGTAACCAAGTGTTAACTTGGAAAGCTGTAAGCCCGTAGGGCATTTGCTTTTGTTGTTAACATGTAATACCTTTTGTAACCAAGTACTCTGATGAATAGAAGGATGTTGGGTTTTTGTATATCAATGCATGTTGATATTGTTGGGTTTTATGTTATTTTTTCTGAGGGCGTTACAATAACATTTTTTTTGTCCTCAACAGTATTGGATATGTGAGCATGCAAAGATCATCAAACCAAATGACAACAACCAAATCCCAAGATTTGCAAAATGGAACATTACACATCTGGGAGAACAATTGGCAAAGTCATCCTTGCATGATCTGAAACATATTGAGGTATCCATTGATATCCTTTGTTTTGTTTAAACAAATATTAGATTTTGTTATGCAGTGATAAATTTTAACTCGACTGATAAATTCTTCTTAATCTTCATGGTGCCATATTTGTGGTAGAAAATTATTTAGGCATTTCATCTGTGCTAGGAAATTATTCAAGAAACAAGTTTTATCAGTGTATAACCTTTATTTCTTTAATTGAGTGATGAATTTTGCTATGTAGCAATAAATTTTGATATGGACTGATAACTTTTTGCTCACAGTTATAAATTTGCTTAATTAGCTTCATTGAGTGATAAATTTTGCTTAATGTTGCTAATTCACTAATAAAACTTGTTATCATGAACCAAATCACTAGTGTTATTATAAATTTGAATCACCGAATGATAAATTATTACTTAGCTTTGCGTCATATCATTCTTTTTAATAATTTTCATTCATGTAGAAGAGCAATTTGAAAGACACAATTAAAGAACAGAAAATATACAAACAATTGCAACCACAAACAGATGATGAGAATGAAGATGAAGAATATAACTTTGAGAAACAAGAGCAGGCTGAATTATCTGAAAAGAAAGAAGAACCAATTATCAGAAAGATATTCAGTCCCAGTCCAGGAAGAAATTCACCAAATCCCACGCATCAAACAGGTGCTCGAAAAAAGAGGAAATCAACAACATTGCAATCAAAAAAGAATGCAAGAAGGAAAGGCAACTTTCAACATGAAACTGAAGAAGGTCCAGTTCATGTGCAAAGAAATGAGCTTTCTTTTGACAAGCTAGAAAATGATGAAGAAGAAATAATGATCAAATAGAAAGTTGGTCCAACAACTTCACCGGGATTCAAGCATCAAACACCGGCTGAAAAGAGGAAAGCAAAAAGGAAACTTGCCTATGAAACAAATATCTACCATGTCAAAATTAATGAACATACCTTTCAGAAACTAGAAGAGAATGTGCTGATAATCCAAAGGCTAGAAATGGAGAAGGCAAAAATCCAAGCAAAAAATGATGAGCTTAAGGACCAACTCATGAAGCTCAGTAAACAAATGGAAGAACAGAGCAAGAAAACAAAGACACAAATGGAAGTGAAAGATGTGGAAATAGTGCTACTTAATGAGAGAATTGCAATGTTGGTTGAATCAAATCTCTGCCTGGACAGTCAAGAAGAACAAATCGCAGTTGAAGTTGAAACCACCACTCCCAAAACATCGCCTCTTGTGAGCTCAATGATAAAAATGGTGAAAAATAGAGAAACAAGAAAAGAGCACAAAGATCCAGATTTTTGATACATAACGAAAAAACAACCAAAGCAGAACAAGACAGTTGATGAAGTAGAACCAATGGTTGAAGAAAGTGCAAAGACCAGAAAAGAAGAGCAGACACAACATCAACATCCAACAAAACAAATTGACACTTCCTATCCAGTGTTTCACAAATTGCCAAAGAAATCAAGGATGAAACTCACTAGTGTTTGGGCAACAAAAACTAGCAGGTAAGAACATGATTTAGTCCTAAAATTTCCAAATTTGGAATCTAAATTTTAGTATATAGTCATGAATTTATCAATGTATAACCTTTGTTTACTTCATTCATTGATAAATTTTGATATACAGTGATAAAATTTGCTACATAGTGATAAATTTTACTTAATTTGTTTGGTAGAGTGATATATTTTGCTAATCTTCATAGTGTCTCATCTATGGTATCAAATTATTTAGGCATTTGAGTTTATGTTCTATACTTCATTTCATTGTTGGGATTTGATACATCAAGTAAAATTTGATGCTCAATTTGTTCCCCTAACCTTTCTTTCATTAATTGAGCAATAAATTTTGGTATACAGTGATAGATTTTGTTTTCACATTTGCAGTTATCCAATCTTACAAGGAAAGGAAATAGGCAGCTATTTGTACTTGGATGATATTGACAAAATAGTCAAATGCGAAGAACTTTCTGGAAATGTAAAATCAAATCCCTATTTGTGCATATATCAATTGTAATACCAAATAATAATTCTCTCATTAACTTTGTTTGCTTTTGTTTTTAAAACAGACAATAAATGCATACAAGGAAATCTTAATGACAGAAGAGCAACCGAAACCAAAGTTTAGCCTGAGCTCGCAAGCAAGAACAACATATATATTTATTACATCATGCCATGTAAGTAAATTACATATATATATATATATATTTCATTACAATATCATCCATTCCCCTTTGTCTATATCAAGTGCATAAGTTCTCATTCATCCAGTGATATAGTGATAAAATTATCATTAACGAATTACATTGTAATCAAAACTAATATATTTGCAAAACACAGTATTTGTTCACCACAAAGGATGAGGCAAAAACAAATCAATTGTTGAACAAAATGATGTTAGAAGCTGTCAAGGAAAGATATCTTCTTTTCCCAATTTTCAATGAAAAGCATTGGACGTTGTTGGTACTCGATACTGAAAATGGCTCATGGAAGTTTTACAATTCAATGAGACCAAGCACAGAAACAGATAACCACTTAAATGAGGCAAACAAAGTGGTAAAACACCAATTAATTACGATATCATCCATTCCCCTTGTCTATATCAAATTTTATTATGCATTTATTTGTCAAACACCAATTAATTATTAATATATTTTGCAGAGAAAGGTTATTGAAAAATACCTTCAACATCACAATCCCAAACTCATTGAAGGTAACAAGTTTCATGAAGAAACAGAAATTGCAATGAATTGTCCCCAACAAGTTGATCATTCGTAAGTTTCTGAAAACCAAAACACATTACATTAATGAAATTATCATTGATGACTACTCACGTTGTTTTTCCAATGTCATCGTAGACTTGATTGTGGCGTCATAGTTTGTTATCTCATGAGAGAATATGTCTGTAACAAAGACATCTTTCCCAACTTAACAAAGGAGCAGTGCTAGCAAATCAGAGCAGATATCATAGATGCTTTGTTGACTGACCAACAGACACACACCCAGCAAATCGTTGATGAGGCAATAGAAGCGGTGCTTGAAGACAAGGAATTTTGGGACACAATAGACAATGACAACAATGCTTAAATAATTTGGGACAAAGATTATAATCATTTTGGTTCTTACTTTGCTTCAATGAATATTATAATGCTTGGTTGTTACAATGTCAAATTTGCTTCAATGAAACATTCAGTCTTTTTTAACCATATTGTTACCAGATCTGGATTTTGATATAGGTATTGTTTTATGCAAATTTCATTCAAAAAATTGATTATGATCTGATTGTTTGTGTCAAATTTAAAGCTTAATAACAGGTTTGGAGTCACTATACTGATAAATTTATTTTTTATAGTGTTTTGTTTTCATTGATAAATTTATCCCTGTTTCAACAAATTTATCACTGTAAGCACTGATAAATTTATCATAGTTCAAACAAAAAACCAGCACATCTCTCTCTCATTCTTTTTTCCAAACTCAATTAAACAAAGCACTATAAAAAAACAAAAAATTTACCTAAATTGAAAATTAAAACACAAACACTATTACATTGTTTTGATCATTGTAAAATTTTTAAAAATAAGATATAAGTATAGTTAGAATAAATATGTAAAAAAAAAAAAAATTATTTGTAGTTACTTACAATGAGCTCGAGAATGTTGAAAAATCATATTATAATTTTACAATGCAAAATACTAATATTTAAGAATTAGGTATTATTAAAATGCTCAAGAATGCTCAAGAGTGTTCTCATGTTTATTAAATGCTCAAGAATGTTCTCATGTATTATATTTCATCTGAACATGAGAACACTAAATCATTTCCTAGACTGAAATTTTGAACAATTTAAACTGAAAATGAATTGCAAAACTCAAAATATCTTGCTATTGTAGCAAGATATTTGCCACTGATAAAAAAAAAAGAAAAGAAAAAGTACTATTGTAAAATCTCTCTCTCTCTCTCTCTCTCTCTCACACGCGCGCACACACACACACACATTCTTTTTTCCCAATTCAAGTAAACAAAACACTATAAAAAATAATAAAAAAATTACCTAAATTAAAAATTAAAACACAAACAGTATTACATTGTTTTGATCATTTTGGTTCTTAATTTGCTTCAATGAACATTCAATCTTTTTTAGCCATTTGTTACCAGATTTGGCTTTTGATATTAGTCTTGTTTTATGCAAATTTCATTCAAAAAATTGATTATAATCTGATTATTTGTGTCAAATTTAAAGATTAATAAAAGGTTTAGAATACATTCATAAAATAAATAAATAAATAAATAAAATAAAATAAAATTATTTGTACCTAGTTACATATGAGCTCAAGAATGTTAAAAGATCATACTATAATTTTACAATGTAAAATACTAATATTTAAGAATCAGGTTTTATTAATTTTAAGTTGATAGCTAATTTAATTTTTTTTTAATAAGTTTTACAAATATTTTATTTCAATACCAAATATAATATGTTTATATTTTATTTGAATATGAATATGAGAAAGCTAAAACACTTTCTAAACTGAAATGTTGAACAATTTAAATTGAAAATGAATTGCAAAACTCGAAATATCTTGCTATTGTACCAAGATATTTGCCATTGATAAAATTATCACCGATAAAAAAAAAATTAAAAAAAGTACTATTATAGCACAATATATATGCCAGACAGGGGAAACAAAAGCGTGAGTCACGCGATTCAAGCCCCGTTTTTCTCATTCTCCACCGTCAGCGAATCCCTTCCACTCTCAAGCGGAACAACGAACACAACTCAGGTGATTCGAACACAAATCAACCGATTCGAACAAAAATTTCGAGGAAACATGCCTGTAAAACGTAAGCAATTGAAACCCTTATTTCTCTCCCTAGTCAAACACATTTTTAAAAACCCTAGATATGGTTCAATTACAACTTGCAAATTTCAACAATATTAGGGAATTTTCGGAAAATAAAACTTGTGAATATGTGAAATGTTTGTTGATCAAGTGATAAGGGTGTTGGTTTTCAAGTTCAAAATTAGGTTCATTTTAAAATATATATATTTTTTAATTTTTGATACAAAAAAATTCAGTTAACAAAAAAGGAGGGAGTCGGTTCAAGAGATTAAAGTATGGAGTGGGTTCAAGAGATTAAAATGAGTTGTTCACATATATAATAGTAACTAGAACGGTGCACACACTACATGTGTGTAATTTTTTATAGATTAAATTTTGTGTGACTTTTATTTAATATTTGATTGATAATAACTTGCATCCTTCTTTTGATATATTTTATTTGGTTATTTCACTATGTCCAATTTCTCAAAAATTGTAATTTTTTTACACCTTATGGATTAATTTTTTGTCTGATTTTTGTTTAATATTTGATCGATTATAAACTACACCCCTCTTTTGGTAACATTTTTATAATTGATATTTTTTTTTTCTTTTTTTTTTTTGGATAATGGTTGTTTGAGCAAATTTTCATACTAAAATTCCATTAAAAGAAATAGCTTAAACAGTATACAGATGTACTAACAATTGAAATACCAATTGTAAATAGAAAAAAATAACTCAATGATCTTTATCAAACTTAAATATACAAATCATGCTGTTGATGTAGCCTACAAATAGAAGCCTTGCAATACTTTTACCTTATAGTAGAAGTGCATCAAATCAAGGCATCTACCTTGATAAACCTTTTTTCTGTTGTAGAACTCAAACCAATTTATAGATTTGATAATTAAACTATACTATAGGGTGTGGTTCTGTAACTGTTTGTTCCCATAAGAGAGTAACTAACATCAAGCAAAATTTGATTAGTTTTTTTTTTTTAAATTATGTAAATGCCACATGGCAAAAGCTTCAACAAACCAATATAGGAGCTCACATAATATAATAGTATAGATAGTATAGATAATAGTAACAATAGATACATAAATAAATATACAACTAATAAGTTTATCAAACCAACTCATAAGTTTGGTTCACATACCAAACTAACTGATAAGTTTATCACTTACACATCCATCTCCATTTCTATGTAGGGATACATTTGCAAAAATTTGATGTAGGCAGAAGATGATTGACACAATAGTCAATAGACTCACCAACTTAAACAAATTTGATTTCTTTTGGGGAAGAATTTGCCTCAGTCTATTTTTCTTCTTTTTCTTTTTTATCGGTGAATTTGCCTCAGTGATAAATTTGCTTAATTTTCATAATTTTTCCTATTCTTATTTGATTGTTTGAATTATTTTGTTTGCTAACTAACAAAATGAATCCACAGGAATTATGAATATATTCAAGTTTTATCAGTGTTTCTTTGCTTAATTAAATGATAAATTTTGTCGTACATGCATAAATTTTGCATGACTTGCCTAATTCATTGATATACCTCTTTCATATAAATGTTGTGAGTTCTCGTAAGAGATTATCTAGGCCAGAAACAAGATCTTATACTGCAAAAAGACAAAAGCGAGAAAAGGAAGACAACAATGAGACAAAAAAGCAACAAGATAACAAAGAGGAAACCGCAAGAACAGAAACAACAAGCAAACAGCAAGAAAGGAACAAAATACAGAGACAGCAGAAGCATGAACCTACAAATGAACCTGAAAAACAAGTAGAAGCAAAAGAAAGAATAAGGAAACAGCAACAATGCATTAAAGGTAAAACACAATAGCAACTTATATAGATGTCACATGTGAATTGGTGCAATGAATTCCTTCCCAACTATTGCCACATGCATCTGACCCAACCCAATTGAGTGGTCTGTTTTGCTAGTCATTATTAGAACTCTTCACTGTATAAGCTTTGTTTGCTTAATTACGTAATAAATTTTGTCATAATTCTTCTTATTCTTCTTTGATTGTTTGAATTATTTTGTTTGCTAATTAACAAAATCAATATAGAGGAATTATGAATATATTCAAGTTTTATCAGTGTTTCTTTGCTTAATTAAATGATAAATTTTGTCGTATATCCATAAATTTTGCATGGTTTGCCTACTTCATTGATATCCTTCTTTTATATAGATGTTGTGAGTTCTCTCATGACATTATCTATGCAAGAAAGAAGATCTTTAACTGCAAAAACATAAAAGCAAGAAGAGAAAGACAACAAAGAGACAAAAAAGCAACAAGACAAGAAAAAGGAAACCGCAAGAACAGAAACAACAAGCAAACAACAAGAAAGGAAGAAAAGACAGAGACAGCAGAAACATGAACCTGCAAATGAAGCTCAAAAGCAAGCAGAAGCCAAAGAAAGAATAAGGAAATAGCAACAATGCATTAAAGGTAAAACACAATAGCGACTTATATAGATGTCACGCATGAATTGGTGCAATGAATTCCTTCCCAACTGTTGCCACATGCATCTGACCCAACCCCAATTGAGTGGTCTGTTTTGCTAGTCATTATTAGAACTCTTCACTGTATAAGCTTTGTTTGCTTAATTATACAATAAATTTTGTCATAATTCTTCTTATTCATCTTTGATTGTTTGAATTATTTTGTTTGCTAGCTAACAAAATCAATACAGAGGAATTATAAATATATTCAAGTTTTATCAGTGTTTCTTTGCTTAATTAAATGATAAATTTTGTCGTATATCCATAAATTTTGCATGGTTTGCCTACTTCATTGATATCCTTCTTTTATATAGATGTTGTGAGTTCTCTCATGACATTATCTATGCAAGAAAGAAGATCTTTAACTGCAAAAACACAAAAGCAAGAAAAGAAAGACAATAAAGAGACAAAAAAGCAACAAGACAACAAAAAGGAAACAGCAACAAGAGAAACAACAAGCAAACAACAAGAAATGAAGAAAAGACAGAGATAGCAGAAGGATGAACCTGCAAATGAAGCTCAAAAACAAGGAGAACAAAAAAAAAGAATAACCAAACATCAACAACAGAAACAAGCAGAAACAAGAACCAAGCCCCAACAAAACAAACAAGAACCAAAGCAGCACAAACCAAAAGGCAAGAAGAAAATAGAGGGAAGAAAAACAAGAAGTGATCAAATTCATGACTGTGAAGCAAAATATGTGTACCGCTCAAACATGCTATCCCTCATCAGATTCTTCAATGCCACGAAACTTGAAAAGGAGCATTTCCAAATATTAAAAAAGACTCCCTTCTTCCTTTTAGTTGACATTTTGTCAAAGAAGAAGGTGCAAAAAGCATATTTAATAAAATATGATGATGTGGTTGCAAAAATCTTGCAAACATACCAAATGGATGGAACCACATTTCAAATTGGAGGGAAGAAGCTAAAGTTGAAAAGAAATGATTCCAAGTTAATTTTTGGGATTGCATGTGGACAAAAGAAGATGAATCTTGTATATGGAAGAAAAGATGACATAGATTTGGTAAAAAGAAGGAAAATAAGAGAGAATAGAATGACAAGTGCTTCAATCCAAAAGTTGATAACCAAACTTTTGAGAAGCAAGAAGAAAGAAGACAGAGAAGATGTTGTGAGGCTTGTGTGCCTTTTGATTTGCTTATTGTTGTTATATCCTGGTACTGACACTACAATTGGTTGGGGGTTCATGAAATATCTTGAGGATATTGACAAAATGAAGTCTTATGATTGGTGCGACGCAACAAAGCAATAGCTCACAAAATCAATAGAAAGAAACATAAACCAAATTGATAAAGTGTCCGGATGTGTGATGGTCGTATTGGTAAGTAAATACCTTACTTATAACTTATGAACTATAATATTTACGTTTACTAAATACTTGTTTATAACAATTTTTTTGTCTTCAACAGTATTGGATATGCGAACACACAAGCACCATAAACCCAATGCCAAAAATGCAATCCCAAGATTTGCTAAATGGAACATCACATGTTTGGGACAGAAATTGGCAAGTTCATCCTTGCAAGATCTAAAAGATATTGTGGTATGCAATGCTAACCTTTGTTTTGTTTAAACAAATGATAGATTTTCTTATGCAGTGATAAATTTTTGTTCACACTGATAAATTTATTTAATTTGCCTAATTGAGTGATAAATTCTTTTATGCAGTGAATGTTTTTCTATTTGTCTACTGTGCATGAGTTTTGTTTCATATTTACTTTATTTGTGTTACTTTATATTCGACTAGAATTGATTAGGTTTCCGTATTGATAAATTTATCCGTAAAAATGAATTGAATTAGACATTTTGTCTTATATTTACTTTATTTGCTTACTTTTGCTAATTTAGTGATAAAATTTGATATACAATGACAGATTTGCTTACTATGCCTAGTTCAGTGATAAAATTTGCTATAACAATCATAGATTTCTTTAATTTTCCTAATTGAGTGATAAAATTTGCTATGAGAAATTTATCTTTCAAATTTGTATCATATCATTCATTTTTTTAATTTTCATCTATGTAGGAGAACAATTTGAAGCACACAGATGAAGAGAAAAAATATATCGAATACTGCTAGGAGAAATTCAAGATAAAGATGAAGATAAAGATGAAGACGAAGATGAAGATGCTGATTTTCAGTAACAAAATCAGGCTGAAATTTCTGAAAAAGAAGAACAAACATTGACTGAAGACAAATCCAAACATGAAACATGGGAACCAATTCCACACAAAATATGCCCTGAAAAGAAAAAGAAAACAGTACCCTTTGAATCACAAAAGAGTGAAGGAAACGAAGTTGACAAAGAGTCTGAAGTGGATCCAAATCTGGTAGTAGTACTTGTTTTTGAGAGGATAGAAGATGACATGCTCAAAATGGAAAGGTTACAAATGGAAAAGGGACATGCTTCATACTGCAAATGATAACCTGCAGCAGCAACTCAACAAGCTGAAAAAAGAGATGCAAGATCAGCACAAAACTACAAAAAATCAAATGCAAAGGAAAGATGAAGAAATCAAAATACTCCATGAGAGAATTGTAACATTGGCTGAGGCAAACAAGTACTCGGAAGAACAACACTCACAACAACAGCCTGCAATGAAGAAATTGAAAACTTCAAACAAAAATTTCAACATCCTACCAGAAAAATCAAGGCAAAATCTCATTGCACATTGGGCGAATACAAAGAAAAAGTAACAATCTTCTCTCTTGACTCCTGTAGGTCACTTTTGTCGACTGTTTATCATTAACTCATATTGAATTTATAAGTAACAAATATTCCAAAAATATTAATAAATTTATTATTCCAACACTAATAACATTTTTTTCAGGGATGAGCCAGTGTGGCAAGGATCTCACCATGGAACCTATGTCTACTTAAATGACATTGACAAAATATTAAAGGGTCAAGATTTGGCAGGCATTGTAAGTTGAATTTGTAACTCATTAAAATAACATTATAGTGTTTGATTTATATTAATTCCTTGTTTTGTTTTTTGTTTTCAACACAGGTAATAGATGCATATGCAGAACACTTGCTTGCACAAAAACAAGGAACAACATCATTCGTATTCATTTCAAGTTGCCATGTAAGTAACTAGTTTGCTTAACTGAGGAACAACACTTGTTTTGTTTTTTATCAGTGTATAACCTCTGTTTACTTAACTGAGTAACTAGTTTCAAACATATGACACTACCTTCCCTCTTCAATTGGCCCTGTTTTCTAATTCAAAGCTTGACATGTGAAACAAAAAGTCAAGCAAACCGAACCAAAATTTCTGACTCAGATTTTGTAATCACTGTTGTATATTTTGACCTTGTTATTGTAGCGCCACAGTATGAGTAAATCCCAGCCTTTAATTACAAATTCTGGGCACTTTTTTGGGTTTTCGAAACTACTGCATATGATATTGAGAATTTCAATAAATATTGAGATGTGTTGAAATTGAAATAGCTGGATTATATGCTATGATGTTGCAGGACATAGTTCACTTTCATTTTGTTAGTGGTGAAGCCTCATAGAGTTCTTGTTTGATGTAATTTATTAATTAATGGACAACTTTTATTACAACTATGGAATGGAGAGAATCATGATATATATTGTAGACACCCCACTTTTGACCGACCTTAAGACTCAGACGTCACCGATTGAGCACGTGGTGATGTTGCATATCGTGCTTATTCCGAAGTTTCAGAGTCTCGGCTGCGAGCCTTGCCTCCGAACTTCCGGACTCTTTCATGCTTTGCCTCAGTTTGCGAGCCAGGCTCAGTTTTCCTTGTTTTTCTTCCAGGAGGGAGGGAGAGGTCTCGTAGACCATCTCTCAGTGGCCGTAGGCTACGTCTCGTGGTCGTAGGCCATTTTGCCCATTTCGGAGCCCGGTTCCCGGTTTTCGGAGTCGTTGGCCGTGTGCCTCGGTTCGGGACCACTTAACCATCTCCGTTTGCTCTGGTTTTTGGCATACGTCTTATTTACTCCCTTTTGAGGGACACTGTGGTCCGAGAGATCAACTTCGTGGTCGAACACCCCTTCCGGTGTCTAATAGTCTGTTTTCGGGGCCCCGGGCTGCGCGTTTTGGCCCCCGAACCTTCATTTTGCATCGGTTTTGTTTCATTTTTGGTGGAGACCTCTGTTTCATTGTTAGAAAGGTCGTAGAGGGGTGGGAGGCCAGTAATTGTTCTGACAACCAGTTTTATTTCCTCATCGCCCTCCGTCGCCCGTTTTTCTCACTTGAAAGCCAATGTTGACCACCCTAAGGCCACTTTTTCCAGCTCTAAACCACATATTTGTGTTGTACACACTTGGGAGGCCACCAATATCATATGGTCGGCTAGTAATTGTGTTTGACCCTTTTGAACCCCTCCTAAAAATGGCCTTTTCTCTCTCCTGGTTCACTTTCTCCAGTTTTTGACCACATAGTTGTGTTGTGCACACATGGGAGGCCACTAATAGGCCACTAATCTTCATTGACCTTTTTGACCCTTGGCCGGCCGGCCATGGGGAAGGCCGGCCGGCCACCTAAGCCCAAGAAAACTGGCTGGCCATGATCCTCAGGGTTGGTACATTACAAATCTGTATTCCTTTTCCCCAGATTTTGTATCCGGGAGGGGGTTGCCATTTTGGGGGGAAACTTGAATTGTTTTCCCCCCCATTTTCCCCCCTCTTTTTGCCTATATAACCAGCACCCCAGGTCTGGTTTTAGGGGTTAGAAAAACCACCTTTGAAGCTCCTATATTGTATCTCTCTCTCTCTACACTTCCAAGCTCCAAACCTCTCAAGTCCTTCACTCATTTCTACACCACCACCTAGCACCACACCACCACTCCATTCCAGCAACTTGGAGGGCCTTCTCAGAGCTTTGGAGGCACTATTTCTCAAGCCAAGAAGTGTTGAAGTTTGGTCTACAAGGGTGAGCAACATTTCCCCTCTTTTTAAGCTTATTTTTGCATCCTATTTAAGCCATTCTTTCTTGCATATTTGTGCTCCGACCCCAACTGAAAGTAGCATTATTTTGAGCCATTTTGCATGTTTGATTAAGGGTATTTACCTGTTTGAGGCTTCCTTCTTGCACTTGCCTCTTTACCCTTCTTGTATCCCTCTTTCTTGCATAGCATTTTTGGCCTGTATGTAAACTGTTTTGGGCTCTGTTGTAAACTGTAATGTAGATTATTTTGAGCCCTTCTTCAACATTGTTGAAGGGCTCATCACTGTTTGGGGCCTCCATATGTCACTTGTCTCTTTACCCCTCTCTTGGCCTCATTTTTGCATGCTTTGTTAGCCTCTTGTGCTTCTGTTTTTGGGCTTTGGTCTGAACTATAAATGGACTTATTTTGACCCCCTATTCATGTTTCATTGAGGGTATTTTACTGTTTGAGGCATCCTTTTTGTACTTTGTGCTTATACTCTCTTTTGGCCTTATTTTGCATAGTATTTTAGGCATGTTTATGCACTGTTTTGGGTTTGATCATCAACTTTGAAATGCCATCGTTTGGGCCCCTCTTCAACATTGTTGAAGGGCCCTCTTGTGTTTGAGGCCAGCAAGCATCACTTGCTTCTTTGTCCCTCTTTTGGCCCATTTTTGCGTACTAGCTTAGCCCCATTTGTGCTCACTGTTTGGCCTTTCTTAAAACTGAAAATATGCTTATTTTGGGATTGCCTTGATTATGTATTTAGGTCTCATGTTCAAATCATGCATGCTTTGTATAGCTGTAAGCCATTCCGTGTACCTAGTTTTGCATTTCGGGTTTCATTTCATGCTTCGAGTGTCATGTTTTCATGTTTCGGGGCTGTTTTGCACCGTATTTTGCAACTTAAATTTGCATGCTAGTATGTCATGTTCCATGCCTTGCCATGTCTTGTTAGAGTGGCATTCGTGCCTTAGGATTGGTCCTCGATTTACGTGCACGCGTGCACGCATCACGAGTGTCTCATTTTCATCTAATGGCCTCCTATGTGAGTGTGGCTGAGGTCCACTCATGTTGGTGTAAGCCCATTATGCATTGTGTATGCCATTTCATTTCATAGCATTGTGTATGCTAGGGTGTATGTTAGCGCATTGTGTATGCCATGTTACCTCGTGCATCGTGTATGCCATTTCATAGCATTGTGCATGTTAGGTTGTATCTTAGTTGCATTCATGCATGTCATGCATCTTGCATAGTGTTTGGGATAGGAGTTAGCCCGAGTACGGGAAACGAGGTACGTTTCGTACTCCGAGTGACGGAACGTGTCTCAATTCCCAGTCACCGACACTCCGGATTGTCCATGATGGAGTTAGGTCTTAGTTGTATTTTCATGTGCATTCATTCCATATTGAATTGTGCAATTCGACTCCTCGGCCATCATGCATCGAGATGCGTGATTGGTGGCACGAGGATCGAGGCATGCATACATTTGTGAAAATACATTGCCATGCCCCTTTCCTGCTCTCTGTTGCAGCAAATCAAGAATCAGCAGTCTTCCGAGGCTTGGCGCGCTTTCCAAAAATCATTGCAAAACAGAGGCTAATTGGGGCATCACAGTGGATTCCCGCACAAAGGCAACCCGGATATGCATCATTCATCATACGAAGAAGAGTCAAGGCAGTCCCTGGCTTGCATGCCAGTTTATTTTTCTTAGTTAATTTTGTTAATTAATTAGGAATTTGTACATATTTTGGACTGTATTATTATTTGGACTGTACTATTCGGGACTGTATATTATTTTATCCGGACCCTCTGCCCGAGGGCATAACTGTAATAAGTGTGCGTGAGTGTGATGTATGTCTTCCAACCCCACGTCTTTCTTCCCTTTTATTTACCTGCTTATGATGGTTAGATTAGGGCATATTTCAATTAGCATACAGTATGATAGCATGTTTGCATTCATTCATCTGTTTTGCATGCACCGGGCTCGGCGCATCATACTAACTGCATTCGTATTTCAATCCCAAGTTGAATACATGTTAGCTGTAGCATTCCATATGCCACGTTTAGAATAGCCGAGCCTGCTATAGTTGCATTTTTGCATGTGTTGCATTAGGCACTTCTGTATACTTAGGATCATGCATGGATTTCTAATCAGTTTCTGTTTTGGCTTGGAGTACTCGGTGAGTTTTTATGCTTTAGCATCCTTGCATGCGTGTGAGTGACTGCCATGAATAACATGCTTACCATGAGGCTATGTGCTTATGTGATATAACTGCCTGAATGCCTGTGGGTGGAGGTTGGGTTATTTGGATTGGAACAAATCATCGACTGTGAGTCTTAAAGCCCACTAGATAGTGGCAAAACCATCTGTTTTCTAAGCCCACCTGAGGGTGGCAAATCTGCATTTTAAGCCTACTTGCGAGTAGCAAACCATCTTTCAAAAACAAACATGAAATGTTTTGTTCCAATTCAAGCGATCCAGTCTATACTTGTATGCTGTGCGCATCACATAGTAAATCTAGGCTAATAACCGGAATAAGAACACATAATGTTTTCAAAACTTGATATCATGGTTAGTAGAGGCCGATCTTTGATCGGGCGAGCGGGGGTGCTCACGAAGTGACCTTCCCCAATCGTACCTAAGTTCCCGAGCCGAGGCAACTTTGGTGATGACGGACACGTAGCCTTTGGCACCGAGTCAGGGTTTCCTAAATTTCCCCAAAATAAAATATTTAGGTGGCGACTCTGTATCTGGCAAAGCAGTCCATGTTTGGCACTTCTTTCTAAAAATCTGTTTTCTCAAAATGATTTGCCGGATTTGGACTTTTTGGTTCAAGATTTAGAACCGTGACACAAATCGAGTCCGAGCTGTAGCGAGGTCCCCCGCGGGCTTGTCTACATATATATATATATATTAGTAAATGTGCACACTCATATGAGTGTACTTGAAATAAGCAGTATGGATATATAGCCTGTCACAGATCATCTATGAATATTTACAGAATGAAAGAGAAGCATAGTATAGATATATTAGGGGATATAAAGATCCATTTCACATGGAGGAGAAAAAAAGGCCTCAAGACACCAATAGATGTGTTCCCTTTATATGTAGTATAGATGAATTTTGCAATGCACTGATAAATTTTGATATGGATTGATAAAATTTTGATCACAGTGACAAAAAGTTTCATACTCACCACCTATTTAATTTGAAAAAGTTTAAAGTTAAATTAACATTATTTTTTTATTTATATTTGTTAGCACTTGTTGACTACAAAAGATGAGGAAGCAAGAAAGAGAATGCTGAACAAAATGATGCCTAAAGCCATGAAAGCAAGATACCTTCTCTTCCCAATCTACCAAAATTTTCACTAGACAATACTTGTCCTTGACATTGAAGAAGCTTCATGGAAATTCTACAATTCTATGAGACCAAGGGGAGCAATGGCTAAAGATCCACACTTCAATGCCGCAAATGAAGTGGTAAAAATGTTTTCACTATCAAACTTACCATTAATCCAATACATCAATCCTGATCAATGCTCAATTATACATCAAAAATTTATATAGTAATATATTTATCATTATTTAAATCCATGGTTTCTCATTAATTGTTTCAACTAACTTTCTAATGGAACAATTATACAAATGTATATGTTGCAGAGAGAGATTATTGACAAGTACATAAAGGATGAGAAGCCAACTCTCATCCACCTTGATAAATTTCAACAGCAGACAGAGAGCGTCATCAACAACCCACAACAAGAAGACACGTCGTAAGTTTATCAATAATAAAACACTGTTATTAAAAAAAAAAAAAAAACAACGAAACCAAATTATAATATTTTGTTTTCAAAATGTTTTTGCAAGCTTGATTGTGGAATCATTGTTTGCTATATCATGAGGCAATATATTTCCAAAAACAACATAATGCCTACTTTTTCCAAGGAAGAATGCAATCAATTGAGAGCCGATATGTTAACTATCTTCTTGACTGACCAACAAGTTGCTCAACAACAAATACCTGATGAAAACATTAATGACTTGCCTCTGCAATAATCAACAGATCTGGAATAGAAGAAAACAAAAGGAAACACTGATTTATTTGGTTGTTAGAATGTCAATATTTCATACATTTTGCTTGTTTGCTTGTTACAATGTTACCTGTATTTTGATGATTTTGGTTCTTAATTTCCTCTAATGAATATTACAATGCTTGCTTGTTACAATGTCAAAATTATGGACAGTGCTTGGTTGTTGCAATGTCAAAGTTATGGACAATGCTTGCTTGTTACAATGTCAAATTTGCTTCAATGAAACATTCAGTCTTTTTTAGCCATATCGTTACCAGATCTGGCTTTTGATATCAGTCTTGTTATCCAAATTTCATTCAAAATATTGATTTTAATCTGAGTATTTGTGTTGAATTTAAAGGTTTATAACAGGTTTGGAGTCACTATACTGATAAATTTATTTTTTATAGTGTTTTGTTTACACTGATAAATTTATCACTGTTTCAACAAATTTATCACTGTGAACATTGACAAATTTACCACTGTTCAAACAAAAAAAACCAACGTCTCTCTCTCTCTCTCTCTCTCTCTCTCTCTCTCTCTCTCTCTCTCTGTGTCTTTCTCACATACTTTTTCCCCAATTCAAGTAAACAAAACACTATAAAAAATAATAATAAATTTACCTAATTGAAAATTAAAACACAAGCACTATTACATTGTCCAAATTGAAAATTAAAATATTGTTACAATTTGTAGATATTCCCAAGTTTGAGAATGAATGTAAGAACATACCATCCTTGGTGATTTTTGAATAATCAAAACCATTTGATACTTCAGTTAAACAACTCAAACATCCAAAGCTAGCTTCTGAGTGACCACAAAATAGTATGCAGACTGAGAACTTGTTGCTAAACCAGATAAACATGGTAGTTGATCTAAAAATTTTTGCTTTTTAAAGCAATTAACACAGCAGATATGCAATTATGTATTCTAGAGATTTGATCTACACCTTTGTATTGTGAAAATTTTTCCTGGAAAAACTAGATAACTCCAGACAATGATAAATTTATCACTATAGAAAAGAACATTTGCTTGGATATGACAGTGATAAATTTATCAACCACTGACATAAATGTAATAAACCATCAACTCTTCCCACACAATCAATGATAAATTTATCATTCTTGAAAATAACAAAATTCAAGAACCACATTAATGGTAAATTTATCATTCTTACAAAAAAATAATCCATCAACTTGTCCAAACCAACCAGTGATAAATTTATCACTTTATAAAACACAAAAAACAGCAACTACATTTAACCCAAATCAAATAATATAAATTTGTGAAACTTCATCCTGTAAAAATATCAGCAAAAAATATAATTTCTGTTCAACAAATTCCTCAATCATTCAATGCAAGTACCAAAATGATACATCTTTCAAAAAATACTCAATCATTCAATGCAAGTAACACCTCTCAACTCTCAACAAAGTAATTCAATTAAAATCAATACAACTAAAGCAAAGCTTCTTTACATGTCTTTCGATTATGAGTTCCCATCTTTCCACACCTACTGCACCTAATTCTCTTGATTTCGCCCTTAGAAGGTATTCTCTCCGTTCTTGGACGTCCAACTGGTCTCTTACAAAGAGGAGGTAAAACAACGTCATCATCAATAACTACATTTGGCTTCCGCATACTAGGAACTGGATAGATAGAATGTAAATAAGAATCACAATAACTACTAACACGGTGTAATCATCAAGAAAGCAATTCAGATCCTTCCCACTCCTCTTTATAGCACAAAAACCATGTTTGCAAGGAAAAGAATCAATTTCCCACAATCGACAAGAACAACAACCTTTCCCAATATCAACCATAACTGAATGATCCAATTGGATTTCATAAATGTTATCACTACATTTCTTAACTATCCATGCTTTTGTATTATTAAAAGCTTCTTCCAACTTTTTCTCTGCAAAAGGACAAACAATACAATTCCATTTATTTCCAACTTCTCTCGTTCTTGAAAATTGCTCCATTAGTTTCACCCATATAGTATCAACAAGATTAGTTGAAAACAAATGGCGTTCATCCCTAATCCATGAATTAAAAGATTCCGCAGCATTTGTGCACATTTCACCATACCTCTTGCCTTGAAAATAAGCGTTACACCAACACTCATTAGGCAAATCCTCAAGAAACTTCTCAACACTACGACCACAACGACCCTTAAATTCTTCAAATAGCACATTAAACAACTCAATAGTAGGAGCATATGCACATCAACTAAAAAGAGTAAGCAAATACTCTTTAGATTCACGACTCTTCACTGACAAATAAGTCTTCAAGTTTGTCTTCAAATGCATTAGACAAAAAGAATGAGAAGAAAACGAAAAGACCTCAGCTAAAGCTTTCAGCAAACCTCCATGTCGATCAGTAACAAACGCAATATCCCTTTTCGGAGTCAAAATACCTAATAACTTTGACAAGAACCAATGCCAACTATCATAACTTTTACTATCAACAATAGCAAAACATAACGGATATAAACCTACAAACAAAATATATATACACGTTATCAATAACAAATAAAAAATTACAAAAAGAAAATCAAAACACAAAGTATATAACATATGACACCAGCCATAAATAAATTTATCACTGTGTAAATATAAAAATTTAACAAAAATATACAGCATAAATTTATCACTAATAGATTGACCATACTCAATAATCAACACTCTCCAGTAACAAAAATGATGGAATTATCACTATTTCAATAATAATAACAAATAGACACAAAATATACCTTGGTTACCATCTTTTGCCGTAGCAGCCAATAAACAACCTTTGTGTCTTCCTTTCAAGAAAGTTCCATCAAGCATCAACACAGGCCGACAATACTTGAAACCATGAATACATGCCTCAAAAGCGAAAAACAAGCATTTGAAATGTCTTCCTTTACTATCAACATCAAATTCCATATCAAAAACACTCCCCGGATTACAATCATTAGCGGCATCAACATACCAATGAAGATCGTCAAATGATGATGAATAGTCATCAAAAACAAGACCCCTTGCTTTTTCAACACCCATCCAAGCTCGCCGATAAGAAACTTTTGTTCCATAATAGTCCTTGAAATCACAAAACACCTCACTAACCGATGTCAAAGCCTTATTATGAATATTACTTGAAATTAGCCCACCAATCATACTTGAAGTCATCCTAGCATGTTTAACTGTACGAAAAGAAGATCCACAAGTGTGAACATCATCAAATTGTTTAATAACAAAAGTTTTACTATAATTTTCCACTCTAGCATGCACGCTCCATAAATATCCCAAATCAGCCATTCTCTTACAATGAATAGTGACACGATCCTTATCATTCTTAACAAAATCAAAATCAAAACTAGAATGAATAGAATACTTTGACAACGCATCTCGAAATTCAACAACTCCTTGAGCAAACCTTTGTCCCACTCCTTTCATACAATTAACCCATCCATCGGAGAGCAAAGGTTTCCGTTGATTTGAATAAAATGAAAGCAAAAAATCAGTTTCACAAACAACACTATTACTACTACTAGCTTCACCATCACAAATCATATAACATTCACCCAAAGAACAACGCTTTACAAAAACATCAATACAATAAATATCACAAGAAAGTGCAAGTCCAATCATAACCTCCAAATCCTCTTCACTTTGTAGATCACAACAAGAATGTCCAGGCATTGAATACGATATATTCAAAGAACTACCAACTAACTCACTCCACTTTGCACACAATTTATATACTAAATCATTGAAATTAAATCCATCATAATACTTGATAACCAATGTCACACCTCTAAACTTGCACATAAGAAACAAACAATTCTCCATCACTATAAATCTTGCAACAAATAACAATTATATTTCAGCAAACAACTCAAACACTCTAAAACAAAATCAAATACAGTCATAAAATTATCAACCAACTCAAACACATCCAAAAACCAACACTGATAACTTTAACAGTTAACACCACCAAAGACCAAGAACAGTGAATAAGGCTTACACTTATTAGACATGGTAACTCGATTTGAATCTTACCATTACATTATGCAACCTTTTTCATCTCTTATTCCCACACTCACTGATAAATTTATCACTGTTGAAAAAGTTAATCCAACAACACCCCAAAATACTCAGTGATAAAATTATCACTGTATAAAATAACAAACCAGCACCTGTGTTCCATCAAGACAATTTCGTAACCAAAAAAAAGAAAAATCTAAAATTCTTTACATATACATATCTCAAAGCTTTCAATATCATGATCAAAATACAAATTCAATCGCAGCAGAAACAACAGAATAACAACAATATCACAACAAAATCAAATCACCAACTCAAACTAAAAAGAATCAAAACATTGAAATTGAAATCGAAATCAAAATCAAACATACCAGTCGACCTAACTCCACAACATCGCAAATCAGAAAATGTAACTATACACTAAACGCGAAATCGCAAATAGGAAGATTCACCAAGCACGCAATCACAAATCACAAATCACGAAGATACACCAAGCGCAAAATCACAAATCACAAAGCTCCACAATAATACATTAGCAAATCGTGAAGTTTCACAGAAATCCAAATCACAAACCCATACTCACAACACAATATTTTGATGAAAAATCCAAACAGAAACGTGCCAAAACAGGGGAGGGGTAAAACGGTACCAAAAAAAAAAGGCTCAAGACCTGTTGGTGCACAAGAGCAAAACTCAGGACTAAGAGGGGAATAAGTGTAAAAGGTAGGACCGGCCAGTGTAAAACCCTTTAAATAAACCAACTAGATGGGTCACAAAATGGATACTATTTTGGGTCACAACCCGATCCAAGCCCAATTCTCAAACATTTGCACAAGCTAAACCTAACTTAACATAGCTTAGTCCAAGCTTAAAATTAAGTCTAAATGCAAGTCCAAGACCAAACTCAGCACATGCACAAGCACAAGCCTAGATTCAGTCTAAACTAAGATTAACTCCAAATCTAAGCCCATTTTTTATTGATACTTACTTTATGAGACAATTCTCATTCACAACTCAATGGTTTTGGTCCATCATTTTTATATTGTAATCTTTTCACTGGAGAGAATATAAAACCACTCAAACCTACTTCAACCGGCGATTGGATCCCACTTTAATTTCGAATTAAAATTGCTGAAAAATCATTATTTTCCAACACAAAAAAGTTTTCCAAAAATGAAATGTGCAAGAATTTGTTCGTTAATACTTCTATGTTTTCTGATTTTGTATTCATTTCTTTTTAAAACTTCAGAGTTCTAAAAGAAAGTCGAATTGATTTCAAAATTTTCAGCAAGGAAAAAAAAAAAAAGTATCTTCTTTTATTTTCAAAACAAGTTTTCAGTCACCCTCTCCCACCTCCAGACATCGCCGACACAGACATCCCGCAACCAGCAATTCACCAAACATTGTTGTTTTCTTTTGTTATCATTTGTGTACAAAAACTTGTAACCTATTTCATCTAAATAGAAAACACAAAATCGACAAATTATCAAACAACCAATGCATCTCTGCAGGGTACTCAAACTGTGAATTTCAAAACTAGTCATGGATGTACAGGCCCAGTAATCATGTCATAGTTGGGAGACCAACAAACTGGACTTGGGCTAATAAAATCAAATTTTTAGCCAATAAATTTTATTTCATTTAAAAATAAATAAATAAAACAACCACTTGAAATTGTTTTCAACTGTTGAGGCCTGCACCCAAAAAGAAAAATAAAATCCAATTAAAATGTTATAAAGTGCATTAATCCATCGCACGCATACACACGCAGACAAACAGATGTGCAAAATAAGCCTTCACATTTGAGCAGGTAATCTTCCAGATTTAAATACATCCAGTTGCATAAGCCTTCATATTTAAGCAGGTAGTCTTCCAAATTCTACGGATTTACAAGTCCTCCGAGCACCTGCATCATTTAAAGTTGATTTCATTGATCGCCAAATCTAACCAACATTTTAGCAAAAACTAAATTATTTGATAGTTCCGACTCCTCAAAATCCTGATAAATGATCTAGAATAGGAGGAAAACACTAATTTGAGATAGCAGCATCTCCACTTAATCATTAAAACCACCACATGATGCATAATCCCGAAGGTAGTTCCAAGCTGACATTTAATTTGTTGGCAACAAACTTGAAACTCAAACAAATGCACAGCTCCATCAATAAAAATACAATGAAAAATTGCACAGAAAAATCAATGCGACACGTATCTATTATAGGTGTGCTTCGCACCAATCCCATAATATGAGGGTACACGTTTGTTTTTGTTTTTGTTTTTTTAATGCATGTAGCATTACTGTTTTTATAAATCAAATCTTCAAGTTTTTAATAGTAGTAGATAATATAATAAGAGAAATTTTATTTGCACGCGATCAATTCATTAGTATACATCATCTCGGTAATTCTTTTAATTATATTTTTAACCCTTAATCAAATTACTTTTTTATATGAAATTGTAAAAACCTTTTTTTTTTAATACACACCACCAGCCTCCGGCACCCACTCATTGCCTCTTGCTGTCCCCAGCAGCCACCACCCTAATTCCCTTTCCCAGCCATTGTCGCAGACGCATCACCCCTCGCTCCCCGTGACAACTCCACCACCACCACCACTACCCATAAAGAGAAAGAATTTATTATCCTCCCTCGCCTCCCTTATTCTGGGATTCCCAAAATGGGCAATTCCATTCTATCTCCTTCCTGTAAGGTGGTGTTTGTTTGGAGAGGTTGAGGGGGGAGATTGGACTATTAGTCCATTCGGACTAATAGTCTATTGTTTAGTTCAAAATTTTTGCACCAGACTATTAGTCCCTTCGGACTATTAGTCACGAATCCATTGGACTATTGTGTCCCATGAGGGGTGGGACACAAATAAAGGGATAAGGGAGAATATGGGATTAGGTGGTAAAATGACTATTTTGACCCTCTATTATTTAATTATATATTATATTTAATAAAATTCAACAAAATTTAAATGTCTCAATTTAAAAATAAAATAAATTTTATTTAATTTTTATTGATGTTTTATTTATTTAAATTTTTAAAATAATTTTTTATAGATTTTTATTGATGTTTTATTTTAAAATTTTGTTTATATTTGATTTAATTTCATTATTTAAATTTTAATAGATGTTTTATTTAATTTCATTATTTAATTATTATTATTTTTTAAAATAAATTTATTTAAAATTTTAAATAAAAAAATAACATATATTTTTATTGATATTTTATTTATTTAATTTTAAAAAAATAAATTTATTTAATTGTGTAAAAAATAAAATAAAATAAATTTTTATTTAATCTAGTTAAAAATAATTAAAATATTAAAGATATGTTTAATATTTCCATTACTTAGTAAATAATTGAAAAGGGTAAAATAGTCATTTGAACATTTATCCTTCTCCATAATATCTCAAACAAACATAGAATTTATATCTTATCTAACCAAATAATCCTGATTCATATCTTATCCAACCAAATAGTCATTTATTGATATCTAATCCCTGACTAAATAAATATGAGATACAAATGTAGTCTGACCAAATAATTCAGAAATAACATATCTCAAGACTAACAATTAAAATAAATTTTAATCTCTCTATCCAATCCGTCCAAACAAACACACCATAGTAAAAGCTCAGATTCCCGAACTAAAAACTATCCCAGCAACAAAAATCAGACAAAGACGACAATAAAGATTTCCTAAATCAGACTTGTCAAACTTTTTGTATGTGACACGCATATGCTGAAACTATGTACCCTCCACAAACTTATTTTGACTTGTTATCAATCTTCTTTGTTCTCTGCACACCATTTTCCAAGTCTTCGCTGGAAAAATAACAATATGCACAAGTCTAGCACCACAAAAGGGAAATTGAACAATGTTATGACACGTTACGAATAAAAATACGTGGCTCCAAACACCACACACAAAAAAAATTGGGGATTGGATTTTTTTCAATTTACGTGGTAGATTATTACACTAGTCTCATCTAGACTTGTGAACTTATCATGAGTCTCACTTTGATGATCCAATTCTTTCATCTTTCAAGCTTATGCGTGTAGATTATTTATGAAAAAAATCACATTAATCAAATAATTATATTCACGTGATTTCAGAAATTTATTTTTAAAAAATTGATAGTATGCTTTTAAAATAATATTTTTTTTTTTTTTTTGGAAACAAATATAATAAATCTTGTGGCTACAATTATAGAAAATTGTCTACATACAAGAATTTATAAATTGAACGACTCACGAACCTGTACAGTGCCAATTTAGTCTGAACTATATCAATTTAGTCTAAATTTGGATTGGAGATAAACAAACTCCTAGAAAAATATTATGAAAATTAAATGTATGGTATAAATTTAAATTTAATGTAGTTGACTCACACCTAAAATAAATTTGATTCACATTTTTTTAGGGTATTTTTTTGAATTATTTTCTCATCGGAATTTAAGTGAAAGATAGAACTCTAAAAAAAAGTAAATCTGTCACAGTAGAGATATTTGAAATCTAACATCGATGATCAATTTTCCTTCCCACTTGCTTCATCATCTTGTGAAGCATGCTTGACTGTGTAAAATCCTGGCCGTTAACAATATGTTTGGTCCATAACAACCCAAGAATTAAAACCATTCATTAGTCTTTTAAGTAGAGACTACTCAAAAGAAAATGCCTGGTCCTTGATGTCAATAGCATTCCAGAAGCTTAGGGCCCACCACTAGAAACTTATATTTGGCCACTAGTTTATGTTATGAATCCGTTGGTTCTTGGTAACATCTCGATAAAACAAAAAAAAATATATATATATATATATAAAATATAAAAATCGATCATTGAATTGAACACAACATCAACATACGAGTATAATAGTTATAAGCCTCTCAAAAAAAAGTTGTATTCACAATCTGTGATTAATTTTTGTACCAGTACAAAAGCTATCTAAAGAAAAATTGCTTTGAAAACTATATACATTCTAAGGCCTACAAATGAGCCGAACCGAGTCAAGCTTTTGAATGTTCAAATGAGCCGAACCCGAGTCAAGCTTTTGAATGTTCAAGCTCGTTTAAGAATTAGTCGAGCTCGGAGCTCGGTTCGTCAAATATTTGTTGAACTCGAGTTCGCTCGATTACATAAACGAGCTGAGTTCGAGTTTGAGCTCGAGCTTGAAAAAAATTAAATTTAAATTAATTTACTTATTAAGATTAAAAAAAAAATTACGAGTAAAATATATAATAATACTTATATTAATAATAAATTTCATCAATAAAATATGTAAATTTAAACAAACACCAAACATAAATAAAAAATAAAATAGATTATTGAAAATTTATTTAATATATTATTAAAAATAAATATTTATTTATTTATTTTTATGTTGACGAGCCTCATTGAGCGGAGCTTAGGGCTACTCGAGCTCTGCTTGATTAAAAAACGAGTTTAAAAATTGAATTTGAGCTCGTTCATTTAGTAAACGAGTTGAGCTCAAACGAGCTTTAAACAAGCCGAGCTCGAGCTATTCATGAACAGCTTGGTTCGTTTGCAGCCCCTATTATGTATATATATATATCAATCGGTCAATCCCATCAATTAGCCCAAGTCTTTGAACCACGAAACATATATAAAACCATGCGAGCCATGAGCTTGCACTTCAATGGAAACTATTACTATATTTTTCTTTATCTCCACTTTTCTTCCAATCTTGATAAATTCATCAACTGCAATAGACACCATAACTTTAAACCAAATCATCAAAGATGGTGATACCATTGTTTCAGCGGGTGGGAACTTTGAACTCGGATTTTTCAGTCCCGGTAGCTCCAAGCACCGGTACTTGGGTATATGGTACAAGAAGATATCATCTGAGACTCAAACTGTAGTATGGGTGGCCAACAGAGCTAGTCCAATCACTGACAAGTCAGGAGTTCTCAAAGTTGTCAGCCCAGGAAACCTAGTACTTCTCAATTCCGCCAATGATGTTCTTTGGTTATCAAACATGTCAAGATCGGCAGCCAATCCAGTGGCACAGCTTTTGGACACTGGGAACTTAGTTATGAGAGACGGCAGTGATAGCAACCCTGGAGACTACCAGTGGCAAAGTTTCGATTATCCTGGAGACACTTTTTTACCAGGCATGAAATTCGGGATAAATCTGACAACTGGCCTGAATCGGTTCCTGTCATCGTGGACGAGTCCTGACGATCCTTCGCCTGGCGAATACACAAACAAGTTTCATTCTGGTGGGTATCCGGAAATACTTCTGAGGAAAGGCTCGAGTATACAGTTCCGGTCTGGACCCTGGAACGGTCTCCGGTTCAGTGGCATGCCTAATCTGAAGCCGAACCCAATCTACACCTTTCAATTTGTTTATGATCAGGAAGAGGTATACTATAAGTATGAACTTGTTAACAGCTCAGTAGTTTCCAGGATGGTGTTGAATCCAGGCGGAATGATACAGCGATTCACCTGGATTGACAGGACGCAAAGTTGGGTACTGTTCTTGACCGCGCAGATGGATAACTGCCGACCGGTACGCACTGTGTGGGCCATATGGTAGTTGCAAACATCAATAATTCCCCGGCCTGCGGGTGCTTGAAAGGATTTGAGCCGAGATTTGCAAAGGAATGGGACGTGGCAGATTGGTCGAACGGGTGTGTGAGGAAGACTCGGTTGGAATGTGGGAATGGAGATGGGTTTTTGAAGGTTTCTGGTTTGAAGTTGCCAGACACACAACATTCATGGTTCAATGTGAGCATGGGTCTTGAGGAATGTGAGAGGGTTTGCTTGAGGAACTGTAATTGTACAGGTTATGCAAACGTGGATATCAGAGATGGTGGGAGTGGATGTTTGATTTGGTTTGGGGACCTGATTGACATTAGAGAGTATGCTGAGAATGGGCAAGATCTTTATGTGAGAATGGCAGCCTCAGAATTGGGTATGAATTTACTTCTCACAGAACTAGTAATTAACTAGATTAATTAAATGGTGTGTACTTAGGTTGTGTTTGAATCGTAGATTTGAGTAGAGATTTAGAAAGGAAAATGAAAAATGTGGATCATTTACATTTCATGTACTTTTTCCTTCTTCTTTTCAAATCTTTACCCAAATTCATAATCCAAACACAGTCTTAAAAATGTTAAAATCTTTTATTCATTAGATATAGCCGCCCCCGCCCCCCCCCCCCCCCCCCCCCCCCAAAAAAAAAAAAGCACTATGAAGCAACATTAGAAACTTACTAGTTTTTTCCCGACTCTACATGCTGCACAACTTCTACCTTTCTTGAGCCCTCTTCGTCATCAGCCAGGATAGTGACTAGCTGGTCATCGATAATGAACTTTACCCTTTGGTGCAACGTAGCCTCAAGCCTGATCCTCATTCATCTACGGCTACTGCATACTACTGTGATGATGTCAGTGTATTTGATAAAACATAAACATACTGGACAGTAAATCAGACATGTTATCCAAGGAATCCTATGCCTCCACATTTACAGTTTGGTAACTTCACAGTTCTCTATTTTTTTGTTTATAAAAAACAGAAAACATACATATGTTTATTTTTTTCTATAAATAAAAAAATCATAGACATGTTTTCAAAACACACGAAACAAAAAACAAAAATGTGTGGTGAGTTGCACAAGGGAGTGACCAGAGGGATGGAGGGTTGCCAGAGGTAGTGGCCACACCAGCCGGTAGAAGGGAGGTGAGTGAAAATTTATTTATTTATTATTACTATTATTTTTCGAGTCCTAAAATTTTGTTACTTTTGAAAACTGTGTAAAGCCACTAAGAATTAAAATGCCTTCTTTTACTGCTATATTTTAATCATAATTTTCCCTGCTTTGAATTTAGTTATTTTACAGAGTCAATCAACTGTTTTGTTATGCAGAGAAACTTAACAGCTCCAGTGCAAAGAGAAGGGTGAGGATCATAACCATCCCTATTATCACTTGTGGGAGTGGTTCTCCTAAACCTATTCCTCTTCTTCCAAGTCAGGAATAAAAGAAAGCTCAAGAGAGTAGGTAATGTAATGAATAAATTTTTATATTAAATCTGTTTACTAAATGATCTGTCATTACTAAATGATGTTTCAATTTGACTTCCTACGCCACTTGTCCTATTGGCATCTTGTATCCCTAAATTCCTTTGCATCCCTATTCCAAAACACCCACTCATTGAATTATGTCTGAAGATTTTCATATCTTGAGATTCTTACATGATCTAACTATTGTGAGTATTTTGAGATTAACATGGATGAATTTCGGGATGGAGTATCCAGGCCCTCATTCTACACCTTAATTTAATTCACCCCCCCCCCCCCCCCCCCCAGTCCAACCTTAATTTAATCCACCCAGCCCCCCTCCCCCCCCCCCCCCGTGTTAACAAGTATTTTCCCCATGGAGGAATGACAGTCCAAAGAACATCATTGGCATCATAGAAGGGTTCCAAAACCAATGAACAAGCTCTGCATGGCTCATAGGGACTTCCCAAATGAAATCAGAATGATTTTAAGGACTGAGCTGTAAGAAATGAAATAGTACAACAGATGACATCCATTTAAGTAGGCAGATAGATGATTTCAAACAAATTTTCAAAATTGGTTGGGGTCTAAGAAGCACGGACATGGACACGTGACACAACACACGAACACGTAGATACATAAATTTTCAAAAAATACATGACACGACACATTGGGAATGCGTTCAAAATATATATTTTTTATATTTTTATTATATGTATATTTTAAATATTTAATATGTATTTTATATCAAATATTTAATTTTATCAAATTTATCAGCCTTATGTATGCTATTTTAGTAAAAAAAATTAAAAATTTTAATTTTTTTTTAGAAAAAATATTACTCAGCGTGTCCCTGTGTGTCCAACTCTTTCCAACATGTCCGACACGTGTCCAGAGCGTGTCCATGTTTGACATGTGTCGGACACCTGTACGCAACCTCTGGAGAGGTGTCCGTGCTCATAGGTTGGGGTTGTCCAACTTTTCATTGTTTTTGTTTCTGAAAACACGAAAGATGAAAACAAAAACCAAAAATGAAAAACATTTATATATCCCAAAACATAACCAACCAAATTTGTAAGGTTGTGACTATTGGCATAAATGGTAGTCCAAAGCTTCATTTACTTACATGAATTATACTCTGCAGGAATGACTAGATTCAATCCAGAAAGAAACTACAGTGATGAAAAACGATAGAAAAGATATAGAATTACCACTATTTGACTTTGCTACAATATCAAAAGCTACAGACGATTTTTCAATAAGCAATAAGATTGGAGAAGGCGGCTTTGGACCTGTGTACAAGGTATTGTTAATATTCATACACAATTATGCCGCATCAGAAGGAAAATAGTTCACGCTACCCATTTGGCATGGTCCACATTTCTATGCACCGAGACCAATTTTTGTGTACATAACAATCTACCACTAGCTTTCCTATCACTTTCTCTCAAATTATGGCACAAAGCTCGGCATTCTTATGAAAAATTTAAGTCAGCACTAATGCTTTCAGAAAAAGGTGATTTGGCTCAACAGAAAAGCCTGTCATAGTGTCCTGGTGGCACAAACTTGAGTCACAGAAACAACATTTCCAGAAATAGGAGTAAGACTGCGAATATCTTATCCAATAAAATAAGGTCTCATTTTGATGTTGCGGTTGAAGATCACCCAGTGTTTTTTAGAGAGAGAGAGGAAAAAAAAAAAAAAGGGGGGGGGGGGGGTGGGGGGGGTCTCCAAACCCAATCCACAGTTAAAAGTTAAGTAAAAAATGGTCTTTTTACAAGATGTATATAATCCAATGGGGTATATAGAAGTCCACAGAATATTAGCTTCACTTGCACAATTGGAAGAAAAAAAATAAAGGAGGTACAGCAGAACACATTACTTCAACCACATTGCCTGTGGAACTGTGGCTTTGCTTTTTGTGACACAGTCAATCATATTAGTGCATCTATTCAGAACACATGGCATAGATTTGCATAGGGAAAATCAGGGGAACATGAAAAACAAGCAAAATATGAAACTGCTGAATATTGATATTTTCAGGGTACATTGGAAGAGGGACAACAAATAGCTGTGAAGAGACTATCAAAGAGTTCAAGACAAGGACTTGATGAATTCAAGAATGAAGTGTTATGTATTGCCAAACTTCAACATCGAAACCTTGTCAAGCTTCTAGGATGTTGCATTGAAGAAGAGGAACGGATGTTGATCTATGAATATCTCCCCAACAAGAGCTTGGATTCCTTTATTTTTGGTTTGTCTCTCTCTAAACTTCTATACATAGCATATTTTTTTAGAACTTCTCAACTGTGTTAAATTCGTTTCTATGATATTCACAAGTTTAATTAAGCAAAAGCGTGATAAATTGGATTAAAATTTGAGCAGGTGAAAAGGAAAGCATGTTATTGGATTGGCCTAAGCGCTTCAACATTATCAATGGGATCGCTCGAGGGCTTCTCTATCTTCACCAAGACTCCAGACTGAGAATCATCCATAGAGACCTAAAAGCTGGTAATATTTTACTTGATAACGAGATGAATCCAAAAATTTCAGACTTTGGCATGGCCAGAAGTTTTGGAGGCAATGAAACTCAAGGAAATACGACTAGAGTAGTTGGAACATAGTAAGTATATTTTCAGTTATGAGGGAGACTCTACTATTATTGATCATGTTATGCAAAAGTCGAATGGTTCCAATTACAAAACAATAAATAGAGCAAAGCAAACACACAGATCTGAGCTTCAGACCTCCACCTTTTGTAAAAAGCCCTCTACAGTAAACCTGAGTGCATAGTAAAAATATAGGACACCTGACAAGAAGTTGGGACATTAATTTCTTTTCACATTGATTCTTCCAGTGGTTACATGTCTCCAGAGTACGCAATTGATGGACTCTTCTCCATAAAATCGGATGTCTTCAGTTTTGGGGTATTGGTGCTTGAAATAATCAGTGGGAAGAAAAACAGAGGATTTTATCATCCTGACCACAACCTCAACCTTCTAGGGCATGTAAGCATCAAAACTACTGTTTACCTAATCTCTCAATGCCAAGATACAAAACTTACTGACAAAATGTTATGCAATTGTCCAGGCATGGAACCTCCACAAAGAAGGCAAGTCTTCAGAATTAATTGACACGTCAATGGCAGATGCATGTAATCATCCTGAAGTTATTCGGTCAATCCATATCGGTCTATTGTGCGTGCAACAGAGTCCAGAGGACAGGCCAAGCATGTCATCTGTGGTTCTCATGTTTTGTACTGATATGGTATTGCCTCAGCCGAAGCAGCCCGGGTTTTTCAGTGAGAGGAAACTTCTCGACACGGATTATTCTTCAAGTAAGGCTGAATCTCATTCAGCCAACCTATTAACTGTTACATTTTTGGGTCCCAGATAAAAGACATTTCATGTTGATGTTTTGGTCCTTTGGAACTGTTAGTTTCATGTATATAGAGAAATAGAGAGAGAATAAATTGTATGTATTATGATTGATGTATTGTATTGAATGTTATATTATTACAAATGGTGAGGGGCTCCTTATATAGCAGAAGATACAATCCTTACAGACAATGGACAATGATGGCTCATGATGAAAAGAGCCGAAAACAATCTAAAAGCAATGCACTGTATTACATATTATATTAGCCGAGAAGTTGCATTATATTTAGGCACTATATTATATTACTAACAGCCGCCCTCAAACTCATGGAGGATAGGAACCCAACCAACTTGAGTTTGAAGAGAGTAACAAAACGTGAAAATAAACTGACAAAATAAAATAAAAGTGGATAGGAGACACTGTATGGTTGTGTCAGACCGTTGGTGAAGACATTATATGGTCGTGTCGAACTGTTGTAGAAGCTAACTGGAATCAATGTCGGGATAGTTTACGGGGTCATGCCGGACCGATGTAGAAACTAACTGGAATCAATGTCGAGACAGTTTACGAGGTCATGCCGGACCGATGTAGAAGACTTTGGTGGTGCGACCGAGGAGGCGACTTAGGGAGTGCGCCATGGGGGTGGCTTGGGTGGTTC
>CM069911.1:15744911-15786191 GCA_036172215.1 Camellia granthamiana
AAACTTCTATGCATAGCATATTTTTTAGAACTTCTCAACTGTGTTAACTTTGTTTCTATGATATTCACAAATTTGATTAAGCAAAAGCGCAATAAATTGGATTAAAATTTGAGCAGGTGAAAAGCAAAGCATGTTATTGGATTGGCCCAAGCGCTTCAACATTATCAATGGGATTGCTCGAGGGCTTCTCTATCTTCACCAAGACTCCAGACTGAGAATCATCCATAGAGACCTAAAAGCTGGTAATATTTTACTAGATAACGAGATGAATCCAAAAATTTCAGACTTTGGCATGGCCAGAAGTTTTGGAGGCAATGAAACTCAAGCAAATACGACTAGAGTAGTTGGAACATAGTAAGTATATTTTCAGTTATGAGGGAGACTCTACTATTATTGATCATGTTATGCAAGAGTCAAATGGTTCCAATTACAAAACAATAAATAGAACAAAGCAAACACACAGAGCACATGATATATGTGGTTTGGCAATGTGCCTATAATGCTGTCATACTCTCACACATTGAAACCATGGCTGAAAAATACAATAAATACCTCCAAAGTATTCAAGTTGAGGGGGCTGCCTCCACTCTACAATGCTTCCAGATCTGAGCTTCAGACCTCCACCTTTTGTAAAAAGCCCTCTACAGTAAACCTGAGTGCATAGTAAAAATATAGGACACCTCACAAGAAGTTGGGACATTAATTTCTTTTCACATTGATTCTTCCAGTGGTTACATGTCTCCAGAGTACGCTATTGATGGACTCTTCTCCATAAAATCAGATGTCTTCAGTTTTGGGGTATTGGTGCTTGAGATAATCAGTGGGAAGAAAAACAGAGGATTTCATCATCCTGACCACAATCTCAACCTTCTAGGGCATGTAAGTGTCAAAACTACTGTTTACCTAATCTCTCAATGCCAGGATACAAAGCTTACTGACAAGATGTTATGCAATTGTCCAGGCTTGGAACCTCCACAAAGAAGGCAAGTCTTTGGAACTAATTGACACGTCAATGGCAGATGCATGTAATCATCCTGAAGTTATTCGGTCAATCCATATCGGTCTATTGTGCGTGCAACAGAGTCCAGAGGACAGGCCAAGCATGTCATCTGTGGTTCTCATGTTTTGTACTGATATGGTATTGCCTCAGCCAAAGCAGCCCGGGTTTTTCAGTGAGAGGAAACTTCTCAACGCAGATTATTCTTCGAGTAAGGCTGAATCTCATTCAGCCAACCTATTAACTGTTACATTTTTGGGTCCCAGATAAAAGACATTTCATGTTGATGTTTTGGTCCTTTGGAACATATGCCATTGTTATTCCAGCATTAGACATTTTTAAACAGAAGAAAGGAAAACAGTTCCATTTTGTGCATTTCTTTCTCAATAAGAATGTTTAGGAATTAAAATAACAAAACTTCTTAGCACTCTAATCTAAACAATACCACTTTTATGACTTCATATCATCACTGATGTGATGAGAGTGAGCATTTCAAAAATCAAACATGATGGTGACGATGTCACACATGCATCAAAATATAGTCATTGCAATTTTATAATGATGCAATGAATAGCTGATTCAATGTCAATATAAAGTAATAGCAACACTGTTGTGATGAACTTTCAGAGGAAAAATATAAAGTATGAACCTATATATATTCACCAAAATTGGAAAGAAAAATATAGTTGAAATGAAAAATATCAATAAATAATGGGTACTTATGTTGATCATGTTCCATGAGGGTTTGCCAAATTCTCCCCCCCCCCCCCCCCTCCCTCTCTCTTGTTTTGTTTTTCTTCTGGGGATATAATTGCTTATTCTACAAATATTGTACTGATTTAATTATCACCTACTCTGTCAAAACTGTCCTCTAAATGAATGTTATCTTAAGACTTTAGTCATCTATATATGCAATTAGATCATTATTAATCAGGATTTGCACTCCATCACCCTCAACTCCAAATAAAAAAAAATAAAGGAAGATTATAAGCATCCTTAATCACCAAAAATTTATCAAAGGTCACATAAAAAGATTAGAAAAGATAAATACTAATGGGGGATAGAGTTTAATATAGAACTAGAAGAAAAGAGAAAGGGAAAAAAATTTACATTGTTATAACGTCATTGATTCATCAAGATCCATCAAAAAGCAAATGCACATGTACACGCACAGACAAGCATACATGCATAAGCCTTCACATTTGAGCAGGTAAATCTTCCATATTTAAATACATACAGTTGCAAAAGCCTTCTCATTTGAGAAGGTAGTCTTCCAGATTCTACAGATTTGTAAGGCCTCCAAGCACCTGCGTCATTTAAAATTGATTTCATTGATTGCCAAATCCAACCAACTCTGCCCAGCAACAGTTTAGCAAAAAGTCAGCACGACTAAATTATTTGATAGTTCCAACTCCTCAAACTCCTGATAAATGATCTAGAATAAGAGGAAAACACTAATTGGAGATAGCATCTCCACTTAAATCATTAAAACCACCAAATGATGCATAATCCCAAAAGTAGTTCCAAGTTGGCACCTATGTTACAAAGACTCTTTAAAATAAATCAAATACCCGTGTCGGACACCCGACGCTCATATAAGGGTATGTGATATGTGTCGGCTACTTTTCAACGGATACTTCTTATATAATTGTATATGACACTATTATTATATGTACATATTGCTGTATAGTTGCAATAAATGTCTTTTTGACACTGTAAGTTACATATAGCACTATTTTATCTTACACACTTGATTAAAAATATAAAATATGACTTCTTCTTTTTTTTTGCCGAGTCCATCTACCCTTAAATTTATGATTTGAAGTGTCTGAC
This sequence comes from Camellia granthamiana, assembly GCA_036172215.1. Lineage (NCBI taxonomy): Eukaryota > Viridiplantae > Streptophyta > Magnoliopsida > Ericales > Theaceae > Camellia > Camellia granthamiana. The sequence goes on from CM069911.1 coordinate 15,747,742, forward strand.
CTCTAAATACATACCTGCATCCGACACCTGTACCCCAGTCCATGTAACATAGGTGGGCACTAATTTGTTGGGAACAAACTTGAAACTCAAACAAATTCACAACTCCGTCAATAAAAGGATGAGTTGTGTACCCCAAAAAAATTGGGGCAATGGTACCTTGGAATTCCCCCGCTAATGCAAGCAATAAGTTCGAAAAGAGTAAAATTATATTAGTGATGGTGTTTGTATATAGTTTATGTCACGACCCGCTCCCCGTACCCAAGGGTTAAGCATCGTGATGGCCAGTAACTAAGGCTACCTCTGGCCAAATCATAAACAAATTAATAAACGCGAGCGGAAGTAATATTTAAATAAGGGTACCAAAATAATCATTGGAGTTTCTATTTTTATTATAAAATTTACTGACCAAAAAGGTCGATATTTACATATAAAAAATATTAATAAAAGTGTTGTGTGTGTATACCGTAGCCCCGCATCTAAGACTTTCCAAAAGCTATTTCTGAATTGCATGTTTCCTAAAAAATGGTAAACAACTATAAGCACAGGGCAGAGTGAGAAATATTATACCAAGAGTATAAGGGACACGAAATAACCATGGATAGTTAGTTAGGCCAAAACATTTACATTAACAAATCATTTAAGTAACAGAAATCATTTAAGTAGCGGAAACTGAAATACAGATTTTATATAAATATATAACCATAACCACGGTACAGAACAGAACAGAGGTCACAGAAGTGACAGTCAGAACAGAGGTACGGATTCAAGAGGTGGCTCGTACGGATTCTAGAGGTGGCTCCCACAATAGTGTAGCACTTAGTTTCGCACAGCACTTTGGTCCGCACATAACAGAGGTACGGATTCAAGAGGTGGCTCGTACGGATTCTAGAGGTGACTCCCACAATAGTGTAGCACTTAGTTCCGCACAGCACTCTGGTCCGCACAGAACAGAGGTCAATGGATCAGAGGCCCACAAAGTAACCAAACAGAGGCCAAAGGTTATTTAAGTCCCCAAAGGCGTAGGACTCCCGTGGTGGTACTTACAAAATATAATTGTTTATAAGGTCATAGTCAAATATTCTTTAAAAGTAAAACAAACATATCCATGGGTTTCTTTTTAAATAAATAGGGTTCAGAAATAAAACCACGTAACTGAAACCCTTATAAAACATAACTTTTATTAATATACTAATAAAACATGCTTGTATAAAATAGATTTTGGTAAGTCAAAACATATGAAAAATATATTTTGGTGACTCAATGTATAATATAACTCACCTTTACTTTAATACCTCACATTTTCTTTCCACTATCAAAGGCCCTTTCAACTTCCACTATTCTTTCCTTTTTCTTCTCTTTTCTTTCTCTTTTCTTTTCTTCTTTCTTTTCCTTTTCTTCTTTTACCCGAATCAGCTCCTTCCTATAAATAGGAAGGTGAAACCATCACCTGGCCGACACGTGGCCAGGCCAAATCCTCCCCAGATTCAATCACGGATACGATTAGATTTATAGTTATCTATTAATAAATATTTAAGATAATTACCTTTTGACCTCAACTTTTTAATATAATTATATAAATTAATTAATTCTTAATTAAATTATACTTTATCTTATACTAACAGAAAATTAATTATTTATTTTAGTACCACACCCATTATTATTATTATTTATATTATCTATATTATTATTATTTATATTTTGACCCCTAAACTTTTAATAATTATATTATTTTATAAAATTACACATAATAATATATAATAAATTATATATTTTTCAAATTGAGATTAAATAATATTAGTATAAATTCTACAGAATAATTAAAAATCTGGGTTGTTACAGTTTAGTTTCAAGCCGAACACATTTGGGGCCAATTGGAACTAAAAACAAAAAAAAAATAGACCACAAAATTTAAAACAAAAAAAGAAGGAATGAAAAATTAGGACACTCGAAAAGACACAAACAAAAGTTATAAAATATCTCGTAAGTGCTACATTTTTCCAATAAATTTCCATCAAGTCCGTTTAACACTATGTTGAAAGGACTGATTCCTCTGGTAATAGAACTCAGCAGAAATTTCATGTGAAAAGTAGGACTTAATGGGAATTTTACCTAAAACTAAATGCTAGAATTTAAGTACAAAAAACAAGAACAATCAAAAGTAGTCATTCATACCACCAAAGCCGGTCCCCAAAAGATTCAAGCAATTCTTATTCCCCTCTTGATCAACATTGCAGTACACAAACTTCTCCCTTGACAAACATTTGGGCCCATTATGTTCTATTGCTTTCATTCTCTTCTTCACTTGAACATCCAAACCTGTAGAATACTGAGAACCAGGGATGGATTTTGGGACTTGAATTTTATTATTTGACTTCACCATAGAGGATAAAGCACAGGTGTTGTCGAAACGGGTAGTCGAGACTGATGACTAATTACCATCACCAGGTATTTCTTTCTGCTCGAATAAGAGACGAACAAGTTATACATATTATAATAAATATACATAGATATAGAATTGTAAATGAAAAATGCAAATCATTAAAACATTTTGCATCGTGTTATAGATGAAAAAAATAATCACAACTTTCATAAACAGCTCCTTTCTGAAACAAATTCATGTTCTTATAAAGTGATATGAAATTGTTGCAAACCGTATCATAAGAAAAAAAAGAAGGCAAAAAATGCTGTTTGTTATAGCACAAAGCGTCCAAGAAACAAGACTCCTAGCAATACTTGAACCAGCGAAAATAATAGCAAAAAACAAAACAAATATCATTTTCTAACCCTTGGGGGAAAAACGCATTTGTTTGCTGCTGCATGGGCAAACGAGGGCTCCACAATTGAGACGACTTATCTTCTGTAAGAAAACATGTCAGAAACTCGCATACCATTTGTATTTCTTCATTATTACTTATGAAGCAGAAGTTAGATTATTTCAATTAGAACTCAATAAATTACCTAATCGAGTGTCTATGTACTTGGTAGAGGTCATTGCAGAATTGAAGGAAATGATCCTGTCAAGGAAGAAAGGTACTCCCAAGTGTTAATTAGCCATTCAATGACATAATAGTTTAGTTATACTGAACCACAAAGGATGATCAATAAATGTGCATAAAAAAAAAAAAAAACACAATCCAGAAAAGACATTCAAACGTTAAATATTAGGCTCTCAAACTAGGCTCTCAAACCAGTCTCTAATGCTAAAATCAAAGTCTCCAGCCTTCAAGTTAAAGCTTGCTTCCACAAGCCTCAGAGCAACATCTTTCTCCACGTGTTCTCTCTACACCTATAAGGAGCACCAAATGATTACCTTATGACATAATGTGCTGATATGCATTACTGCACATGTGAGAACAAGTTTGTCACCTTAACAACTTACAAACATCAGCTTATATCCACATGAGGAAGCTCAGATATCCATCTGAAGAAACAAAAGATGAAAATTAGCATGCAAGATACAAAAATTTAGATGACAGAATGTTAATAGAGATCTTTACAAGTAGATATAACTGCAAGCCTGGCTGGAGAAGTGGGACCTCCATCTAATTAGGTAGTGTTTGGATATTGGATTTGTGAAGGAATTTGCCAAGGGAGGAGAAAAAAACAGCTTCTATTTTTTAATCTTTCCAATTGTTGTTTCCCATGCCTTTTATTTTCCCAATATAAAGCCATATACAAATCCAAAATCCAAACACAAACTCGGGGAACAAGATCATAGCTATCAAATCAACAATCGTGAATTGAAATCCTATTTGTTGCAAATCGAGAAACGTAATCTTCAGCATAAACTATAAATATATATATATGTTAAACAATTCATAAATACTATAGAGAATGAAATAAAATGATTATGAGGCCAAATTATAAGATAAAATTTTGTAAGGGCTTGATGACATAGTCTAATTGTGAAGGCATTTAGCTTCACCACAAGAGATGTGGTTCCGAATCCCACCAACCATAGTTTTTTATATTGTTCAAAAAATAAACCCGAAAACCTCAAAACGTTTCGAATAAGAGATGGTAGTTGAGAACCCTTTTGTTTAAACATAAGACAATATAAATGAGATCTTGCAAACTTGTTGTTCAAGGAGGGCAAAATTTATGGAACCATTGAATCCAACTAATCCGACCAATTATGTTTTTTTTATAAGAGAACAGCAACAGATATTTCAGTTTGACCTTGAACATATAGGATGTAGTTTGACATGTTTTCTCATCAAGAAAGGGTTCAGAGTGTGTCTAACTAGATCCTGTTTAATCCTTCAATCACCAAATTAGCAACACATTATGCATGGAAGTTGGTTATTTTCACATAAAAGATGTTGCATTCTGACAATTAAAAAATAAATAAATAATTCCAAATTTGCTGGGTCAGGTATTAATGCATATACCTATACCAAATAAATGTTGTATGTATTATGAAACAAAGAAGCAAGAAGCATCAAAACAAAGAGGATTGGACAGGTATTAATACATACATCAGGTTGTTGTAGTTGTAGCTGATGATATTCCTCAATACTATTACCAGCCCTCTCAAAAACTTCAAGCAATACCATAGCCAACTTCATAATTGTCTTCTTGTTGTGAATTTGAGTTAATTTCTCATGTTTAACTTGACCCATAAGGTTGATATCCTCATTAATTAGAGACACAAATTGATTTTTAAGACATTCATGGATTGTCATACTTCCATTTAAAACAGCACCATCTTTTCCACGAAATGTGATGGGAACCAAAACCTTTTCTCGAGCCACAACCAGCAAGACAGCCAACTCAACAAGTTTTCCTTCCATGGCATAATGGTAAGCTAACTCTTCAACATCCCTGGTGAACCCTGCAACCAACTTGTACATGGCCAAAGCCTCTCTCTGCAACAAGTAATTGAAGAAGAAAATTATATTAGCTCATTCATCAACTTCAAAATAAAAACCAAACATATGTAGCATGGGGTCTAAGTAATAATTCTTTGCGGAAAAACAAACCATTGTCGGAAGACAAAGTGTTACTATCAAGTCAAAAGCAGATTGTTCTCCACACTCATAAAGCATATATAGAGTAGTTCTGCTCAATCAGTACAATAAATTTTTAAAAAATAAATAAATAAATAAAAGGGAAAATCAGAGTGAAGGAGAAAAAAACATTGCCAAAATAGGAAGAATAAGCACTATGCAAATCTTTTACCATTTTTATTTTTTATTTTTTATTTTGTTCCTCACTTTATAAAGTGCTAGTTCAAGCGGGATCATCCCATCGTACACTTTATTTCAGTGATAAAGGCATGTGATATCCGTACGAGCTCCGTAGTGAAGAAACAATTGAGCTAAGTCATAAGATGAAAACATAATGGCATGATGCAGCAGGTGGTAACCATCTATAACATTTTTTGGATCTATGCCCAACCTCCCTTCCAACAATGCAGTGGCACATTTCACAGCCTCAACAATACATATATATTATTTAAAAGAATGAATATGGAATATGTAGCTGTGCCATCTGTAAAAGGCGGGCTTGTCATGAATGAGATAAGACTCTCATCATCATCCGCAAGAATCAAACTTTCAATCGTGTCACCCCATTCATAATAACAATCACCATTGTCCCCTTCCTGTTAATGTTTTGGGGTGTTTGGGAAGCCCAAAATTGGCCTTTTTTTGGCTAAAATTCACAAAAAGACAAAACATGCTAAAATAACTAATAAGACAAAATGATGCATCAAATCCATAATCATTTTATTTTTCCCTCACAAACATCACATTCAACTACAAAAAATCTAACCATCTCCCCAAACACAAATATTTTAGCTTACTAAAATAATCAAAAATTAAAATAGCCAACTTCCCAAACGAAACCAAGATATCACTAGCATTAGTTCCAATGAGTAGGTGTCCTGAAGCTACAAAGCAAAAGTAAAATCCCAAAATTTACTATCAATTCATTCAATATTTCCTTTTTTTTAGAGGACAAACATTCACATTTAAATTACGTGTTAGATATACTAATTTGGTTACTGGGTACAATCTTTTTCCTTACAATGTATTAGCCAAATTCGCGTTCTGTTCGGTTTGGATGGAAGATAAATCCCCCAAAAAAGGTGTAGCCTTGCTCAAGCTAAAATTGTGTTTATCATCTCATGAAACTGCTCAGTAGTAAATTAACAAATAAGCTTTTGAGACATTTTTCAACTTTTATTTAAAAGATTTGGGGAAGAGTAAACCCTAGGTTGATTCTTTTTCGATTAAACCCAAAAAAAGTAACATTTAATTACAGAAACACAAAAACAAACACATATAATTCATACGCATAACATGTAAGAGATAGGATAAGAGGAACAAGGATCGAACATACAGACACGTTTTGTCAGCGTCTTTGAAGAAAGAGAAAGGGACGGTGATGAGAGAGAGAGTGACACAACCCCAACGCCTAACGGTGATACCATTATCACTATCACCGACCAGCAATAGTAATTAGCTTGTCATGTACGCTACCGTAGGTTAAAGTTATTGAAGTCGCCTAATAATAATAGCGTTGCATCAAATTTTTCGTTAATGCTACATATCCCAAATAAATTATCAAATAGATTATCAAACCTCTCATATGGGTGTGGGACCCATCCACATATGATTTGTGTGGGTCCCACACTCACGTGAGAGGTTTGATAATTTATTTAGTAATTTGTTTGGGATTCCTACCATCACTCTTTTTTCCTTTCTTCTTTTTTTTTTTTTTTTTTTTTTTTTTGGGGGGATGGCGGGCTTTTGTTTAGGTGGAATACTGGTGGTAATCCGCTGTGCACCGGATTTTATAAATTTAAAAAAAATTTAAAATAATTTAATATTTTATTTTGTAATATATATAAAATTTATAATTTTATTTTTATATTTATAATTTTTTAAATTATTAGTTTACAAAAATTAAAAATATATATAAATATATTTAAGTCAATTTTGATAATTTATATTAAAAAAAAATTAAATCTGATTAAATGAGATTGACTGAGTTATGACATATCTCTTCTTGTTATAAAAATATATAAATTTAAAATTTATAATTAAAACAAATATATAATTTTATTATTAAATATGAAGTGAATTGATATTTAGCAATAATTAATACGATATTTTTATTATTAATCTAATAATTTAAGTCACATTTCTTTTGATTTCAATTAATACAAATATAATATACACACGGATTTCTAGTCTTTATAAATAAGAAGGTTTCAAAATATTTTAAAACTTTCATCATTTTCTTTTAATTTTTTTTTTTATGTAATTTGATTTTAAATTTGAATAAAAATTTTGATTTGATGTGAATCACTTTAACTTTTTCATTAAATTTTTATCAATTTTTAAAAGAATTTTTATTCTTATCCCAATTTTTTTTCTTTTCACCAATTTTGATGGAAAAAAAAATAATTTTCAACGTTTCATCTTTTTAATTTTTTATCAAATTATAATTTTATAAAAAAATATATTAAGGGTTGAAAATTCTCTTAATTAGAATTATAGTGAAATAACATCTTAAAATAGCCAAATTTTGAGTATCTGGTTGGTTGAAATGTATAATTTAATTAATTCTCTTCTCATATTTTTATAAAAATTGACACTTATGACTACATCATTATAAGTTAGATTATAGAAAAAAATTTGAGTGTCAAACATTTTCCATTTGTAAACATCCTACATATTAAAAAATAAAAAAATAAAAATAAAAATGTGTAACTTTTTTATATGTGTTTATCAGTTTTGTTTGACGGATGTAAACAATTGATGCTTCAATTTAAAAAATTTAAAAGTAAAAAAAAAAAATTAGATTGGGTTTTTTAGAGATAAAAAAAACCTATCTAACTCAGTGTTTTGGAAAGTTGGTAAAAAATTGACTTTTTGACTTTTTTAGTCTATTTTGTCTTTTTATGGATAAAAAATATGAGATGTGATATGACCCAAAATGGGTAAAAAGCTAAAAATTGGGTAAAAAGCTACTTCCCAAAACTATTTTGATCACTAAAAATAATAGAAATTATATTTAGATATTATCCCTATATAATATGCTATTATATATAACTATAATTGTAATAAATTAAGGAGTATTTTTTTTAAGGTCCTTGATATTATGATTTTATAATATAAAGGGCATCAAATATTTTCATGATGTCTAAGGTCTATCAACAATATTTTCATAATGTCTAAGGTCCCTCAACCTTGATCCAGAGAAATTTCAGTTCAGAGAAATTTTAGTCCAGAGAAAATTGGTCCAGAGAAATTCTGGCCCAGAGAAATTTCAGTCCAGAGAAAATTGGTTAGAGAAATTCTAGCCCAGAAAAATTTCTCTGAACCAAATTTCTCTGGATGAATTTCTCTACTTTTCTTTTCATTTCCCCGATACTGTAGTGGTGATCAAAGGTAGGCCAAGCAAGCATACAATAATAATTTAATGATAGCAAAACTAATAACATCTTAATAACAAAACTCAGTAGCACATTTAATCAAAACTAACTAGAAAAGTTTGGATAACTTCAGTTGCGAGTGAATGGATTCATGCCTGTGTTTTACAAGATGACGACGGACACCAGAGAATTTCTCTGGATTTAAAACCAGAGAAATTTTCTGCATCACCAAAAAAAAAAAAAACAGCAACAACAACCCAGAGAAATTCTGTTTTTGGTCTTTGAAATTTCTCTAGACACTTCAACCCATAGAAATTCTCTGGACTCCACAACCCAGAGAAAATTTCCAAACATATTTCCAGAGAAATTCTCTCAACCCAAAAAATTTCTCTGGACTCCACAACCCAGAGAAAATCCAGGAGCTTGCTGTTTATGTGGTTTAATAGATATTTGTTAGGTCCTCGCATGATAAAATACGAACATGAGATCCAAAAAAAAAAAAAACTGGACACCAATATCCTCGTTTCAAGATTTTCGTTTCCTGAGCCTTGAAACAAACTCGCTTCACCACTCACGCCTAGTACTTCCAGTATTTTACAGATACATAGATGCACAGAGTTTGCAAAGATTACCAGTCCATTGAGGATTGAGAAAACGGAAATCAATCCAGCGAGAAGGATGAGAAGGAGGAGACAAAGTGAGATCTTGGAAGTGTGGGGGTGAAACCTGGTATCGTCAACACCGAAGAAGGGGAACATAGATTGGAAAGTGGAGAAGAATGAGCGGAATCGATCTCTGGAGTGACGATCATGGCCGTCGTCGGGGAGGTTCTCGGGGACCAATGGGGACGCTACGTCGTCTCACTTCCTAGGAGACGACACTGATCGGCCGCTCATCGAGCTCGAGTGCCGAAGCTCCGCCATCGCTCGCTTCGGACTATACACCAGCTTCTCTCTCTCTCTCTAACTGTGAATCTGTGATTACTGCTGTCGTGGTTCTTCACAGTCCTCCATGGAACTTCCTGGAGTTCAGATCAAGCTCTGTTGCTCTTCAAGACGAGACCGGCGTGAATGGTGTTGGCGATGGAAGAGAGAGTGTCGGAAGAGATAGTATAAAGGACTGAAATTTATCTGATATATGTTTAGGACCTTAGACATCAAAAAATAATTTGATGGATCTCTTCCATTACGAAAAGTGGGACAGGGATCCTAGACCGATTTTTCCATAAATTAACTATAATATATATATATGAAAAGTTATATTAAGCTTTTATTTTCAATTAATTGAATTATAATTAACAAACAAACAAATAAAAGTAATGGTCTAATGGGATAAAAAGAGAATAAAAATAAAGAGCACAGTAATATTTAAAAGTTTTAAATGTACATAGTTATACAAAAATCTAATATTATAGTAAAATCTTGAATTCTCAATAAATTTTCACATTTTTTATAAAATAAAATGACAAAAAACATAAAAAATTTGATACCTATAAAATAAAATGACAAAAAACATAAAAAAGATTATTGTTTAAATAAGATTTGAAAAATAATTAATTTGTCTCATTAAGTGATTTAAAATTTTAATATATATATACATCAGAAAAATAGATAATTATATTATTAAATCATAATTGAATGTAGATATTATCATATTTTTTTAGATCCATATCTAAATTATTATCTTTTTTTTTATTTTTATGTGATTTCTATTCGAGGGTTTTTTTTTTAATTTATTTAAGATGGAGTTGTGGATATCTATTTTTTTTAATTTAATTTATCTATGGTTTCTATTTGTTTTTAATTATTATTATTTAGGTAAGTTATGATGTGATTTAGATATGTTATAGACATGCGAGTTTCATTGATATAAAGTATAATTGTGAGAGATCTTTTCAAATTAGATTTGTTTAGATAAACTTTAAAGATTTTTAAAATTTAAAATTGGATATTGAGATGCAAAAGAAATATTTTAACTGAATAAATAAAAATCTAATTTATTAATTTTATCTGTTTGTATATCTAATTTTAGTTTTTTTTTTTTTTTTTGTTATGTTATAATATAATATATAAGATATAGATAGATATCTACAACTTTCATAAAAAATATTATCTAATTTTTTGGGGAAGAGAGAAAGAATGCAAGTCTTGATATTTTTTTTAGATCCATATTTAAATTCTTATCTTTTTTTAATTTATTTTTGTGTGGTTTCTATTCAGTTTTTTTTTTCAATTTATTTAAGATGAAGTTGTGGGTATCTATTTTTTTTAATTTAATTTATCTGTGATTTCTATTTTTTTTAATTATTATTATTTAAGTAAGTTATGATGTGAGTTAGATATGTGATAGACATGTGAATTTTAAATAAACTTTAAAGATTTTTTTTTAGTTTTTTTTTGTTATGTTATAATATAATATATAAGATATAGATAGATATCTACAACTTTAATAAAAATATTATCTGATTTTTTGGGGAAGAGAAAAGAAATGTAAGTTTTAATTTTTTTTTTTGAAAATTGGTGAGAGAGATTAGGAGAGAGAGATTATGAAATATTTTTGTTATTAAATAAATAAATCAGTCAATAGTTTTTTTAATCTATTTTGTAAATTAAAAAATCAATAATTTTAGAAAATTGATTAATTTGTCCCACTAAATAATTTAAAATTTTGATAGATATACATAAAAAAAAATACATAATTATATTACTAAATCATAATTCAAATTTAGATGTTATATCTTTTTGAGATCTATAACTAAATTCTTATCTTCTTTATTTTTGTGCGTAACCACAGTATATGAGACAAATTGAAAAAGGTGCTGCAATAAATTATGAGAGAAGTCAAAAGGGATTGTGGGTTACCAGAAGTCAATAAATGCTAAGGTTGGGTTGGAAGAAGTTAATAAATATTGAGATTTTTTTTTTTTGTTAAATCAAAAAATTAGAAAATTAAGATTAAGATATTGGAGCTTTCACAAAGCTTATAGATTAGAAATCCTTTTTTCCTTATATAATATATATATATATAGATTAGGCTTGTTTTAATTTATTAATAATAAAAAAATAAAATATATTTTTATTTTTTTAATTTTTAAATAATTAATTTAGTTGAATTGTTTTTACTTAATAAATTATAAATAAAAATCGCACCCAACAATATAATTACACTAATTTTTCTTTTAGTAAAATTAAAAAAAAGTAAAACTAGTGCGGATGGTATAAAAATCAACTTGCAATCGAAAATTTATGGTTCGATTAAATCTTTGAATCAAAAGTTGGATTTCCAAATTATTAAATTTTTTTAGAAAAAATCGAGTTTTAAATCATGTAATTTTGTTCAAAAATTGATATCTAAAAAATAAAAATAAAAATTGTGTAAAGTGAAAGAGTGACTAAGACCAAGACTAAAACAAAATACATAGATTCTATTGCACCAAAAAAAAGTAGGGAGATTTACAAAGCAGTGGATTTTTTAAAAAGTATTTTCAAATACATAAAAGTTTTATAAATTTAATTTTTAGTGTTTATAACTTTATCATTAATGTGTAATTTTTTTTTTTCTAAATTTGTACTGAAATATAATTTCTCCAAAAAAGTCACTATAAGAAAATTGGCCTATAACAACGTTTTTGTTATGACATTTTTTCAAAAAACGTTGTTTCAAAGGTTTTCAAAATATTTTGTAAGCAACTCATTTTAAAAAAACAAGCATGCTTGGTGTACTAACATATTTCCCCTTTTAAGGCCTACGCGCTTTTCATTTTTCCATTTCTCTCAATCCCGAGATAGATCTAGGGTTTTCTATCTTTTCATCACTCTTCTTTCTTATGATGAAAGTTCACTAGATCGAGCATCGTAGGCTTCGATTCACGTTCGTAATCTTTATCTGGCTCGCTCCATCTTGGCTCATGAGCTCGCGATCAGTCCGATTTGAAGATTAATTTTGTGAGTCTCATTCTCTGATTTTTTTATTTTGTTTATATATGAACTCAGGTCTGTATTTATGATCTTAGATCCGTTTGATATATGTATATATACTAATTTATGTTAAAGAGAACACAGATCGATCGATTGATTGATTTTAGTTTGTTGATCGCGATCGAACACTCTCTCTTTGGATTTGATCAATTAATTGCTTTCGTTTAAATCTGTAAGTTTTAGTCCCTATGCGCATATTAACATGCTCAAAACCAAATTTATGTCTGCCTCGTTCATGGTGATCTTTGCGTTTGCGCTTCGTATGCAATTCTAGGGTTAGTCTATTGAGACTAATAGCTGCTCATAGACTATATGGAAACAAGTGGGCAATGATTGCTAGGCTTTTCCTTGGTAGAACTGGCAATGCAGTGAAGAACCATTGGCATGTAATAATGGCTAGAAAATATAGAGAACAGTCCAATGCTTATAAGAGGAGAAAGATAGCTCAATCTATTCACACAAGATTGGAGGGAGAAGATCCAAGCGTTGTGTACAGAGTCACAGAACCATCACAACCATACTGTGTAAATTTTACAGCAGTAATGTCTCTCTTCCTCACAATGGGCTTTGTGCACTGCAAACACCTGATTTCCACTCTGGTGAGTCTTTTTTGATTCCCTCATTCCTTATCTTGATTATGATCTGTTTGGCCCTGTAGTTTGTGCATTTGGGTTTTTCTGCTACTTTCCATAAATTGGCTTCCACTATTTCTTGTGTTCAATTATTCTTTTGCAAACATGGATTGATACAAACCTTTTTTTCTTTCTCAACTTTTTATGTATTGCTTCAAAGTTTTTGTAGGTATTTTACATGCACATAATCTAATTACAGAAGATTGTATCTAATTTTGTGATTGAATTTTGTGCATTTAAAAATTTTCAAGTTATTGATTCTATACAAGGATTAATGCAACAAACACTCTCTTTCAAACTAGTTTGGCAATGTTTTAAAACTATTTCAACAAAAAAAAAAATTTACCTCTTTGACCATAAATTATTATATGGATGTTACCATGTGCTCATCCAATAATATATTATCATTTCTCAACCATTTCTTTCATTTTTAGCCCTGTCATTGGTTGGACATACTATCAACATGAATTTTTTGAAAGACTGGATAATTACTCCCATTTAAAAAAGAGTGCAAATTTGTTCAAACACTAAGATTGTGTTTGGATTATAAATTTATATAGAGATTTGCAAAGGTAAAAATAAAAGGTGAGATAAAAGTAAATGAAATATAAGTTAATATAAGTGTGAATTTACACAAAAATGTTTGTTGGTCCATTACATTAATCAACATTGACTTCATCTTTCTAAATGGTTGTAGTTTTGTACAGTACAGGTTTTGTGAGTGTTGGATTTTTACAAAGAATGTTACATAAATTTTCAAGCTATGTTGATATTTATTACTGTTATTAACTAGCGAAGTAAGTTGTTATCTTAATTGATGTGTAGTGAAATTTGCAGGTATCAAAAGAGTACTGAACTCCTGATCAGGAAGTTTCTATTCAAGAGGCTTCTCCGTGAAATTGCTCATGACTTCTAGGTAATTCAAGGGTTGTAATTGTTAACCATTGTCATATTTATTGTAATTATTTAGGATTTTTTTTTTATGTTTTTGATTAGTAGTGTATGTTAATGTTTTTGATTTTTTTTTTTTTTTGGTTAGGTTGTAGATTTGAATAGGCTACATTACTTGATTTTTGACTGAAATTTTAAATTGTTTGCTATTGTTTATGTTCTTTTGTTTTCAAATTATTATCTATTTTACAGTTTGTTGCTGATTTACTTGTGTATATGTGTGTGTGTTTGGAAAACTTTTATTTATGAAGGACATCACTCTTTAGCAAGTTTGGGCCCCTTCTCTCTATACGTATGTGTGTATTCTTTCTCAGTTCCATCATTATTGTTGCCTTTATCAGGTTAAGCTTGAATGACTGCAGTGTTTGTAGGTTAGACAAATGCCTATTTGTTTGAATTAAATTTTTTGATCATTTTTTTTTTTTTTTTGAACATGATTCCAAAGCATTGTTGACTATGACTTCTTTGTTTTAACTTTCTATTTGCCAATTTTGGTGAAAGTAGTTTGTGGCCCCTTTCAAGAGTTTCATATGATAAATTTGAGTATGGACTTATTCACAGTGTCCAATAAAGCATCTACGTAATTGTTCCTCTTTGGCACCTATCACTCTCGGTAGAAAATACCAAATGTGATTTAAATAATTTATGGTTTTTAGTTGACAAGTTTTGTCTTTGAGTTTTGCCATTTTAATCTACTTTGAAATACTATATTCTTAAAAGGAGTAGTGTGCATTAAAGCTATCCTCCATATAATTTTCTCTCTAATTTATATGAATTATGTGCAAGTTTCTCATGTCCATCAATGTTTAAAATTTTTCTTATTGATAGCTACTTGATTTCTTTATGAAATTATTGAGAATGTTAGTTTATATACTTGATATATGCAGGAAAAACCATGGGCATAGTTGTTCAATGGAAAAGAGGCCAGTTGCATGCAATAAATCATCACTTCCTAATGTTGCAGATTGCCCATCTAAATATCACGTATGACTTGTTTCCTTATAGCTAATTAATACTTTGTTAGAATAGTGAAAAGTGTGTGAGATAATTTTTTCTTTTTTTCTCTATCTATTCAATTTTATTAATTTGTTCATGTAGTTAACTAGGTAAGATGATTGTTGAAATTTTTTATTCAGGAAGGTAAAAAGACAAAACTAGAAATGGAAGGAATTCAGCAAAAAGAAGTCTTGTTCGATATGGATTTTTGACATCAGTGTAATAACCCTCACCACTGATTTCTGGTTAACCACTAATTACTGCTAAACTGAGACTGATTATGATAAGTAATTGAATCGACTGAAATACTGAACTGACTGATTGAATGTACTAGTTTAAATGCATTTCTATCTGTTTGACTGTTAAACTATCTGTCCATGTCTTATGCTGTAAACTGCAAATTAAAGGCCTTGTCGGCGGCCGAATCCGAAATTGATTGATGTTTCATAATCATTAGAATTTATGTGATTTTATGGCATGTTTAATTAAAATGTGATTTGGTATGTTTAAATTGATTAAATAATGCTAAATTGTAAGAGTTGGCTTTATTTACCAAACTACCACTTAATGGGCCACTATCCAAAACACATTTGAGCCTTAAAACACTCAAACAAGACATTTTATCAGCCATTTCTTGAACCATAGCCGACTGAGAGAGAGAGAGTGAGAGAATTGAGTTATGCTTGAGAGTTTAACTTGGAGACTTGAAGAAACTGTAGAAGATTTGCAAAATTGTGCTTCTATTCTTGTAATTGAGGACCTAAGGTAGAATTTCAGCCTCCCATTGATGTATTTGTGTATTGTCTTGTATGATTCTTGGTATATTGGAGATTAGAGCCAAGATATGGCTTATAATGTTGAATTGAAGCTCATTCCATGCATGCATGTCCATAATCTTGCATTTAGAAGTTGATTTCATGGAAAATTGTTACTTGCATGTCCAAGTTCTAGCTAAGGTTCATGAAATCATCATGTTTTTGTAAGAATTGGCTCTTTGGAGCAAGTATTGAAGCCTTGGAGTTGTTTAAATCCATGCACATACATGTTTACCATGTTCTTGAAAGTTTGGTTTGAAATTGGATTTAATTGATCTTCCTTTGGGGCTTTGATTTTACAATGGAGTTTCGAATCATGTAATATTATGAGTTTTGAAGTGTTTCCCAGAAAATTAGCCCAAAAAGGGTTGGATTTGATACATTTGAAGTTGATTTTGAGCTTGAGGTTCGAATATGGGAATTCCAGATTTTGAACTCACGCTCGAGCGGGGTTATTGGCGCTCAAGCGTGAAAATCGTGCTCCCAGTATTTTGTTGCGTTTTGCAGTCCGCTCGAGCGGAGTAATTTACGCTCGAGCGGGGACTTGTGTCTCACGCTCGAGCGGGTATCTAGCGCCCATCGAGCGTGATTTTCACACATCCAGTACTTTTGCCATGTTTTACAGTACGCTCGAGCGTGGAAAGTGACGCTCGAGCGGGGAACCTTTGTCTGCATGTACGCTCGAGCGGGGAAAGACACGCTCGAGCGGGACCCTATTTTTCTGAAAATTCTGAAAATGTTTTTAAAGTGCATCTTTGCATTCTCTTTCTATCTTAGGCATTCCTAGGACATGTTTAAGGCATCTTAATGAAGACGTTGATGTAGAACCACACCGAGGCATATTAGGGATTAAATTATTATTTCCCAACTGTGTAGCTTAGTGTGTGTTCATCCTGTAACTGTGTAGGGTTGGCATCCGGAGACGCTCTAGCTTATCTGTAGCCCAGAACTTTGTGAGTAACAACTGTGTAAAGATATATTCAAATATGAATATCTTCCGAATGGTTAAACTGTACTGTTTCTGAATTGATACTGTTAATTGAATGAATGTATGTCCTCTATTCTGAACTGTATTGTGGCATCCATAGCAACTACTGTTACTGTTACTGCTACTGTTACAGAGATCTCTATTAGTTCCTATCTTGGAACTTTTGTTTACTGTTATGATGACCATCATTGACTGCTCGGTCTTTCAAGACCTACTGTTTACTGTACTGTTCTGCTAATGGATGTACCACATATGACTGTTATGACTGAATGACTGATATACTGAATCAATTGACTGTTTTCAATACTGAAAGGACATTCATTCTTAACCTCTTTACGCATTATGTTATTCACTGGGCTTTAGCTCACTGTTTATATATATATGTAGGTGTTCAGGCACCAGACTGGAGCTAGGAGCATGGGTTGGAACCCCTTTTTGTCGAAGCCAACCACTGTGCCTCACTGCGAGGTTCCGAGCCTGTCAAGCCAAGGCTGTTTTGGGGTGTCTTAGTTCTCCCCCTTTGTGTCTGTTTTTGTAATACTGTAAAGACTGAATGATACTGTTACTGCACTGTGATGATAGGGATTAGGTCCCTGTCCTGGATGATTGTACATGTATGTATAGACTGTTCTGTTATGAATGTATATATATATATGAAAAGTCTTTTTGCATACAGACTGTCACAGCTCATTGGACATTGTTTAATTACTGTTTTGGCTTCCGCCATGCCCCTATACTCCGTAATACCGTCTTTCTGTTAAGCAGGCATTCGGTAATTACGGGTTACTGGCCGGTTATGGTACTAAATCCATAGGCGCGGGTTTGAGTCGTGACAATCAGCTAGTTCAGGTAATGAATTTTTCTAGAACTCAACAAGTTTTACACTTGAATTATCATTTCTATGCTTATTAATTAATTTCATCGAAAAAATTAGACTACAAGCATGAGAAACACACATTCAAGTCAGAGAAACCATCTCGTTCCTCCATGTTTCTCTGATCTCTACTAGTGTGAATGAACCTCTATGGTCCAATAGTTCTGGTATACGTACCTTCAAAGCTGAAGTGCTCCTTCTTTTTTCCTTTTTTTCTTTTTTTTTAATTGTTGAACTTACATAATATGCTTTTCATAATTTGATTATATTACATCTAGAACAAGCAAGAAATATACATGTTGTCATCATAATGGTGATTTATGTATACTATAAAAAAATTAAGGTTTTAGAGACTAAAATTTAGAGATAATTATTTTTTAAGGACCAAATAATTTTATTGCGAAAAGTATCATTATTATATTTTTAGCAACAAAAATTAGACATTAGTGATGAATTATTATCCTTTTGAGACCAAATTTTTTGTTTCAAAAAATAAACCATTTTGATACCAAATTATTTGGTCCCTAAAAGACCATTTATTAGTGACATTTTCAAAATTTTGTCTCTAAAAGCTTTGTTTTTGACTTTTTGGGACGACCTTTAACGACTATCCTTATGACGATAGAAATTGGTCCCTAAATGTCTTTTGTAACAAAATTTTCACTTTTAAGAATCAAAATATTTAGTCTCTAAAAGTCTTATATGTTGTAGTGCGTATTAGCTTTTATCTCTTCATGCTTTTGATAGTATTTATTACTTTGTTCTAGGTTTTCTTCAAAAGAATTATAATTTGCAACTGTTATTTATTTATCTGTAGGTCAAAAGGATAATTTTGCTGAGAGAAAGATTTGATTCAAGATGTAAGAGGAAATTGTTGCTTGTTTTTTTATTTTTTTTATTTTTGCAAGCCCAGAATTAAAATCTTATTAGAATTTTTTTATTTTTTACTTTTAGTAAGAGCATTAAAATATCCAAGTGTGCTGATCGGTGGATTTTAGAATAACCTTTTTTTATTTATTTATAAAGATTAGAGTGAAGTTTAAAAATTCAATATGCTTCTATGAACATGAATTGTTTATATTTTTTCTATCAAATATCAAATTTGATGGTTTTATTTCATCAACTTTTATTTTTATTTTTATTTTTTGCTATGCCGTGCATATGGTTTTGTGCAAATTGGAATGTGAATAAATAACCACCCAGCCCAACTAGGAGTGCAACTCGAGCGGGTTCGGTCAGGTTGGAAGGTTGTCTAAGCTCAGCCCAAGTTGTATTGAGACCTGCTTAGGTCCGCCCAAACCCGAATTGTAACCCGAGGTTGCCTGACCAACCCCAACCCGAGTTAAATCCGAGTTGCTCGAGTTGCCCGAATTATAAATAAATTTTAGTTTTTTTTTTTAGCTACATTATTAAATTATTAAAATTTGACTCTATTTACATTTTTTTTTATATAGAAAATCATTAATAGCACCAAAACAAATCATTTATATAATGTAAGAGAGATGCTGCTATAGGAGTCCTTATAATTTATGAGTGAAAATATAATAAAAAAAAGTAAAATTTTATGTTATTCGTATATATAATAATATATATTCAATAATGATTTAATAATCTAAATTACTTTAATATCATGTAATAGCTAATAATTTATATGTATATTTAATATTTTTATATATCTATATATGTATAATTTGGGTTTCGGGTTGCTCAGGTTGTGTGACGTCATTGCCCAAGCCCATCAAAATTTAATTCGGGCTTTTGAATTTTTACCCAAGCCTGTACCGAATTCACAAATATCTTGTCTAAGCCCTAAAAAAATTCGGGCTGAGTTCGGATTGCTTAAGTTGAGCTCGCCCAAGTTGCACCCTTAAGCTCAACAACATATTTTATATTAATTAAATTATGAAGTAAAGAAAAAAGATGGCGTTTCTGTTTAAAACGTCACTATATCCTGTGACGTCATCAGTTATTATTTTACGGATTGTATATTATACCAACGCTTAGGAAAATGTCACTGCAAGTATCAACGACGTTTATAAAGCGCCTCATACCTATGGCAACGGCCACATCAGTGACGTAAAGTAAAAACACTAGTATATCCTTTTGGCAACGTTTTTGCCATTTATAGCGCATTTTTGAAACGCCGGAAAAGGCAATTTTTCCTGCAGTGAGTATTGCCACTTCAAATTACAGATAAATTTAGTTTAAAAATTTAATCATCACATGATTTCTCATAGACATTAGGTCAACACAATAATCTTTAAAAGTTTGCAACCTGAATCCTTGTAATGTAAAAGTGAACAGCAGTTCTACCATTCCAAACGAACAAACTCAAAAATTGTTCAAAATCTATAATTAATGGTCAAGATTGATTTATAGTATAATCCCACAATAATAAGATTAAATCTATACTATTGATATTAAAATTTGGATAAATTTTTGGTTTTTTTTTTTTTTATCAAGGTAACCGGACTTTCTCAAAAGTGAAATACAGGGTATGCATTTGTTTGGCTTGAGTGCTTACGCCAATTTAGTTGAAATTTGCTCTTTAAGCGCTGATGTTATTTTTTTTAATTCTCTTTTTTAATGTAATTGTGTCATATTCCTTGTACTCTTTATTATATTAATATAATTATCTTTTGATCAATTAAAAAAAAAAAAAAATCAACAGGGAAACAGTAGACATGTGGCTATTAAAGAAGCCAGTACTTATACAGTATAAATAGGTTATCTTTGGAGTTAAGATGACCACTAAAACTGACCTTTAGGGGCCAAGTCAAGTGGTGCATGGTTGGTTTCTCAACATTCAGGATCATCTTATTCAGGGAAGGAAAATAAATAAAAAAACATAAATTGATTATAGAATTAGACACAACTTCTATTATAAATGTGTGAGAGAATTGTATTTATTTTAGTGATTAAAAAAAAAAGAATTGTTTAAAGAATAGACAATATGCGGGCATGGAAGTATAGGGTAGCTCCGGTCCGACCAACTTGTGTATATATCTCTAATGTTCAGTCTGCATCGCCCGGGGCTCAACAAGATCTGTAATGCTTATGAGAATTGCCACTGCTAGTTTAACCACAATTCCTATCACATTCATTTAACCCACAAGCGTGACTAGTAAATTTAAAAGTTTTGGATTAATTATGGATGTCGTCTCTCAGAGTTAACCCATATTTATGTTTCCGAAATTATAGATATTAATGTTGTGATTAAATTTGGATGTACTTATAATTTTTTATTTTTTATATAAGAATAGACTTTTTTTATAAAAGAAACTAGTTAGTTACGTTCGATTATTATTATTTTTATTTTTATTAACGTATATAGATGATTACCGTAGTCACTTTATCCTTTAAATATATGTCTTTCATTTTAAGCAATGATCCGTGATATGGTGTTAATTTGTTTAAAAGATTGATGAGTCAATAGGGGAAAGAAAGATGCGTGGCTATCTTGGGTGCACTGTACACTATGATTGACGAAGGAAAGTGCACTGAAATTTCCTTCTATTTGCATAGTGATTACAACAAAAGTTGAAAGAAAATGCTTCCCAGTGCCATCGCCATCGTATACTATTCTATTTCAATTACGAAGTTAAAAACAAAAACAAATTCTGTGAAGCGGGCATGTCCACTTATTTTTGTACTTGACCTTACAAGCTGATATATTATGAGAAAACAACCATACGCATGCAAATAAATAAATAAATAATTATTGTATAATTCAATTTATTTTTTATTTTAGAATTCCATAAACCGTTACATGTAGGTGGAGATGGGGGAGAGACTTGAGCTTTGGCACTTGATTAGCAAGTCGACATAAATGCCATCAAATTACAAAGTCTTTAAAACAATTAACTCATATAGTTTAAATGCATGAGATTATCTCTGTATATTCTATTATTTAGAAACACTCAACATCATGAATCATTGTCATAAATTCTCACTTCTCTAAATTTTTACATGATTTAATTTGGCAGTTCAATTTTTAAGAATAATGCTATGAATTTTAAAAGAATTTATAAAAAAATTCTATACGTGTATGGGTGTAGATTTTACGCTATATAATTAAGGCCTCCATTGATGTGAATATTATGTAATCTTTTTGATAAATCACTATAATAGTTCTATAAATTTTAAAATTAAATCAAATTATGAAATTCTTAGAAGCCAATAAAACCGAGCCTATAAAACAAAGTTTGATTTGGTTCAATTTTTTAATTCTTTTAAAAAAATCAATGTGGTTCGATTTGGTTCGGACCACTTGCCCTTCCTCCAAAAATAATAGTACAATTTTTTTCATCAACAAAAAAGACATTTTATTAATAAAAGAAATGTTAGAAATCATGAAAAAATTTTCATGAAAATGATCATGAAATATTTGTGACCCTTACATTACTTTAATTAGTGTGTGGTACTTTATTCTAACGCTGTGTTTGGTTGAGGGATTTTGGAAGGGATTTGGAAAGAGAAAGAGAAAAGGTGTGTAAAACTAGGTGAAATATAGTTATGCTTTATTCACATTTCACCTACCTTTTCTATTTCCCTTTCCAAATCTCTCCTCAAATCCCCCAACCAAACACAGCATAAGTGTAATTCAAAGATCACAAATCTTTCATGATTATTTTTATGAAAGACTTTTCATGATACCTAATATTGTTGTATCCAAGTTTGGCATACACAAAATAATCTATCTTTTTGTCTTTTTATCTTTTTTCCATCACATCACCTCTCTACTTTTCTGCACATCTTTTCATAAAAAGACAAAAAATACACTTATTTAAGTCATCCCAATCAACCTCTAATAATAATCAAAAAAGGGGGAAGGAGGTGCAAAAAAAACAGCATACGAGACTAAACAAGCCCCAACGGTACAATTACCAACACGATAATCACGTTGGTGTGTTTTTTTGGTCCGTGATTGTCCCTCATAAACCTGCTTTATTCTACATAATAACACCACCCCAAGTATCCTTGGTTCCCATGCAGCTTCCAGGAAGGTGAACGTGGATAGAACATAGAGAAATGGATGTATGCTATCAATGAAAGTACTGCTCCTCCCTTCTCTTTATATATATCTCTACCTCCGATTGGTTTCAATGGCTATTAAACAACTCTCTCTCTCTCTCTCTCTCTCTCTCGCTCATGTCATTCTCTACAATGGCAATTGCCGATGATCCGTTTCTGTTCGAAGACTACTTTCCATCAATGGTTGAGAGGCTCGGCGCAGAGGGGTTCATGGGGGAGCTATGCAATGGGTTCCTCTTGTTGATGGACGTGGAAAAGGGTCTGATAACATTCGAGAGCTTGAAGAGGAACACAGTGATACTGGGAATGGAGGACATGAGAGACGACGAGCTCGTGTGCATGTTGACAGAGGGAGACTTGGATGGAGATGGAGCTCTCAGTCAGATGGAGTTTTGCATTCTCATGTTTAGATTGAGTCCTGGGTTAATGGATGGATCCAAGCTTTGGATGGAAGAGATGGGTGTAATCTAAAAATTAAATAATTAATGTAGGGCTAGCTCTATTGTCTGGTTTAGTTTCATGATTTTTAGTATTCCCAAAAATAAAGTATATGTTCTTCATTTGGATTGTAACACATGATGCAAATTTAATAAACATTTAATAAAGATTGATGTTCTAATCTTGGACTGGCGTATCTTTCACTTAAATTACTTTCTTCAATTCATGTGGCTATATATGAATATCCGTATATTATATAGCAATTTCAGATTATCAAGTCGATAATGAATTTCAGTTAAATATTGCTAAAAATATAAATAAGGATAAATTACACTTGTAACAATCCAGATTTTTAATTATTCTGTAGAATTTATACTAATATTATTTAATCACAGTTAGGAAAATATATAATTTATTATATATTATTATGTAACAATATAATTATTAAAAGTTTAGGGGTCAAAATATAAATAAATAATTAATTTACTGTTGATATATAATAACGTGTAATTTAATTAAGAATTAATTAATTTATATAATTATATTAAAATATTAGGTCAAAGTGTAATTATCTTAAATATCTATTAAGGATAAGAATGAATCTATATAATTATGAATTAAATCTTCGAAAAAGAGACGCGTAACCACGTGTTGACTGCGGACGGGGCTCACCTCCTCATAAAAAGGGAGGCGTTTCACCTGGAGAAGAAAAGAAAGAAGAAAGAAAAGAAAGAAAGAGAGGAAGGAAAGGAAGAGAGCAAGGAAAGGAAAAGGAAGAAAAATAATGAAAGTTGAGAAGGTCTTTGATAGTGGAAAGAAAGAGTGAGGTATTAAAGTTAAGGTGAGTTATATTATACCTTGAGTTATCATAATATATTTTATGTATGTTTTGACTTACCATATTTATTTTATACAAGTTATGTTTTATAAACTATTATAAATTATATAAACATTTCAGTTACGTGATTTTATTTCTGAACCCTATTTGCTTAAAAGGAAACTCATGGATATGTTTGTTTATATTTTAAAGAATATTTGATTATGACCTTATATATAATTATGTTTTGTAAGTACCACCACGGGAGTCTCATGCCTTGGGAGACTTAAATAACCGTTAGCCTCTATTCTGTCTGTTATGGATCCATTGACCTCTGTTCTGTGCGGAGATAAGTGTTACACTATTGTGGGAGCCACCTCTATAGTCTGTACGAGCCACCTCTTGAATCCGTACCTCTGTTCTGTGCGGAGATAAGTACTACACTATTGTGGGAGCCACCTCTATAGTCCGTACGAGCCACCTCTTGAGTTTGTACCTCTGTTCTGACTGTCACTTCTGTGACCTCTGTTCTGTTATGTTCTATTTTGTTCTATTCTGTTCTGTACTGTGGTTATAGTTATATATTTACATAATTTCTATATTTCAGTTTCTGTCACTTACATGATTTGTTTACCAAATTACCGTGGTTATGATTATTTATTTACATAATCTCAATTTTGCTACTTAAATGATAATTTATTCCGACTAAGTTATCTTAAATGTTTTGGCCTAACTGACTATCCGTGGTTATTTCGTGTCCCTTATACTCATGGTATAATATTTCCCACTCTACCATGTGCTTATAGTTGTTTACCAATTTTTAGGAAACAGTGTAATTCAGAAATATCTTTTGGAAAGTCTTAAACGCAGGGCTGCAGAATAGACACACATAGCACCTTTATGATATTTTTTATATGTAAATATCGGCATTTTTGGTCAATAAATTTTGTAATAAAAATAGAAGCTCCGATGATTATTTTGGTACCCTCATTTAAATATTACTTCCGCTCGCGTTTATTGATTTGTTTGAGAATTAGCCGAAGGTAACCTCGGTTACTGGTCATCACGATACTTAACCCTTGGGTACGGGGAGCGGCTCGTGACAATACTGACCTCCCCTGAGATTTACCTTAATTACAAGGACCTCCCTTATAATTTCAAAAATAACACTGACTTCTCCTATTTTTGAAAATAATACATAGATTCTCCTATTTCCGTTAAAAAAACATAAACGATGTTAACTTGACAGCTGAATTGACTATAATACCCTTAAACCATATTGTGAAAAGACACAACTGACCCTTAATGTAAAAAAAACCCCTTCTCATTCATTCTTTTTCCTAGTGTTCACAATCAGAAAATCGAAGGAAGGAGAAAAGTGAGCAGCGAAGGAATGGAAGAGAAGATGATAACTTAGGGATTTTGTCGAAGATCTACTTTGATTATCTTTCACAGTGCAAAGTGTGAAAGATTTTAATCGGTTTGTTTTGATCTGCTGTGGCCTGTTTTTGCTGTTGGGGCTGCTGTGTTTCTATTATGTTAGATTGGGTGCTGAATCTATGTTTTGTTGTGGTTCTGTGGTCTGCTTCTGAATCTGTGTGCTTTTGAATATCTGAGGCAAGTGTTCTGTTTTGTGATGTTCTGTGAAGATCTGCATCTGTGTGATGATCTGATGTGTGATGTAGTGTTGCAACTCTGAAGGGTAGTTGTTGTTCTGCTGTGTACTCTGGATTTTGGTGTCTTCTTCTAGCTTTGCATCTGTGCAAATCTGAAGCATATCTGTTATGTGTAGTCTGCAGATAAGATAAATCTTTATTGTGTAGTCTGATGCCTCTGTGTCTCTTTTCTGCAGTTGTGGGTGTAGCTCGGTTAGTCCGTTATTTTTTGTTGTCTCTTTCTTCTTCCTGTTATTTTGTTTTGTTTGTTAGTTTCTCACCAACTGGCGCTTAGAGCTTCTGTTAGCTCCGAGCTCCTCTTTATTGATGTTCTGTATCTTTTTTGGTTACTTTCATCAATAAAGATTTTTCTTTGCCGATCAAAAAAAAAAAAAAAAAAAGGTAGATTGTCTAACAAATTTGTTCAATAATAAAATTTCTAGAAAAAAACAAATGCAATACGTGGGTTTAGGGTTTACGAATGAAAGAATTTTTAGAGTTTTGAGAGTTTGTTAGCGTAATTTTGAACTAATTTTTATGGTTTTAGAGTTATATTTTTTAGCATTTAGGGTTTTCTTTTTTTTTTTTCTAGTTTTTAATCAAATATTGTAATTTTTTGAATTATTCAACATTATTACTTACTAGATTTGGAGTATAAGAATGTTTGTTATATTTTATTGAATTATTATTGATTTAGGGTTTTTGTTAGATTTTGTTCAATGTTGTATTATCTGTTTAATGTTGTGAACAATATATATGAAAATTGTAATTTTTTAAATTATTAAACATTATTACTTAATATTGTGAATTATTCATTATTCTCAATTTGTTTATCTGGTTGAATCATGCTAACTTTGGAATTGGTTGAATCTTTTTTGCTAAAATATATTGAATTGGTTCAATTTGTTTATTTGTTCAAATTAAATGACAGAATCATTCAATAATTGGTTGGAGATTTCCAAAAGTAAACCAATTCTGACAATGTTAGAGACTATAAGATATAAGTTAATGGGCAAGTTTCAAATAAGGTATCAAAAAAAGCATTGCAATGGCAGTCCAATGTCACTTTGAACATTAAAAAGAAGATTGATGAGACTTTGTATGAGTCAACAAAGTGCAAAGTAGAGTATACAGAAGAGCAGGAGTATGATGTTAGGGGCAATGAGGAAGTGAGACACATTGTGCATCTAGGTAAGATGAGTTCTTTCTGTAGAGAGTGGGAGATCTCTGGGATTCCATGCACATATGCTATGGCTGCTATCTCACACAACAGAATGAATGTAGAACACTTTGTTCACCCCTATTACTCAAAGCAAAATATTTGATGGCCAATGGTGGGATTATACATCGAATATCAGGCCACACTATGTAGACACTGGTCATGTTTGTTTACGAGATTAGGGGGTGGGATTGGAGTAGTAAGGAAATGGATCCCACTAACCCTTATTTGGTGGCTTCCTCATGGAGGAGAATTGCTACTCCAAGCGACTTGCTAACCCCCCTTAGTAAGAGGATTAGCTTGGGTGAATTTTGAGTGGGATTAGAAAATAGTGAGGGGATTGAGTCTATTTTATATAAAAAATTTATTTTTTTATTTTTATTTTTTTGACCAAGTGCACCTGTTTGTTTTAATATTTGTTTTAGTTTTTTTTAATATAGAAATAATTTATTTATTTATTTTATATAAAAATAATTTAACAATCCCATCACTAACTATCTCCCATACTATCATCAAAACAAATACATTTTTACTTAATCCTCTCACTAACAATCCCTACATTAACAATCTCTTCACTAATAATCCTCTCACTAGCAATCTCATCCAACCTAATCCGCCAAACAAATGTGGCCTGATAGATAAGAAGCCTTTACAGCCACCACCTCTGAAAAGATTGGTAGCATAACCAAAGAATTCCAAGAAGAGGGCTTGTCACGACCCAAATCCGGTACCCAAAGGTTTGGCATCGCAATAAGACAATATAAATAAAATAATTCTAAAATTTTTGTAGTAGTAGTGCAAGCAGATAAATTAAATAAATTAAAATAAAATAAATAGGTACCAAAAAATTTATTTAAAAGGAAAATAGTCATTTAGACTTTATTTTTACAAGAGTCCGACCATAATTATAGATAGTAAATAAAAAATAAAAACATTGCGATGTATTCCCAATTTCAATCTCGCTAAATCTCATCACCTGAAACGGGATTAAAGCTATAAGCACATGGTAAAGTAAGAAATATTATACAGTGAATATGAGGGCACATAAATCACCATGGATAATTATTTAGGCCAAAATAGTAAGCAATTCAGTTTGAATAAATAAATTACTTAAACTATAAAATTTTAATTCAAAAGTTATATAAGCAAAATAATCATAACAACAGTACAGAACAGAACAGAACAGAGGTTACCGAAGTGACGATCAGAACAGAAGTCAATGGATTCATGACAATACAGAGGTACAAACTCAAGAAGTGGCTTGTACGGATTCTAAAGGCGGCTCCCACAATAGTGTAGTATTTATCTCCGCACAGCACTCTGCTCTACGCAGAACGAAGGTCCATAGATCCATGACAAATAGAGGGTCACAAGGTGACCAATCAGAAGCCAATGGTTTATTTAAGTCCCCCAAGGCATAGGACTCTCGTGGTAGTACTTACAGAAAATAATTGTTTACAAAAACATTGTTAAATAATTTTTAAAATTTAAACAAATATACCCATAGGTTTTAATTTAAGCAAATAGAGTTCAAAAAATAATCAACGTAATCGAAATATTAATATAATTTATAAAACATAAATTGCGTAAAATAAATCATGGTAACTCAAAACCTAAGTAACGTATATTATGGTGACTTAAAATATACATAAAATATGTTATGGTAGCTCAAAATATAATATAACTCACATTAATTTTGATTCATACTATTTATCCCACTTGATTCTCCGAGTTACACTACGTGCTTTTACTTTCTTTCCTTTTTATTTTTTCTACTGCCTTGCCCCTACGTTTTCCACCTTTCCCTTTTTACACTTGGCTCACATACTTGCCCAACAAGCAAAATTCTCCCCTACTTAATTACTATACAGATGTCACAATCCAAATTTTCCCACCAATGCTCTCAGGTGGCATTCTTAAGTGCCTTAAATCCTACCTTCTCAACACGTAGCGTAACCAACGGGTTATACACCTTTGTTGTGCCACCTGTAAGATTTATTGAGTAACTACACTTGGGCCTAAATTATATACTATCTTTTTGATAAGTCTCAATGATCCTCGTATTTTAGCACATATATTTTTATAGTTACTTTGAAGTAGCCCCTAACAATATATTAACCATCTTGTTATGTTTTGGTAGCAACCATGCTTTTAATTTAGATAGAATCAAATATTTTATTTTTATTTTATTTTATTTATTTATTTATTTATTTATATTAAATTAATTAAACAATTGGGGTGTCAGAGGACTGCTCATGAGCCTCCAGCAGGCACAAGTCAAGCCAAGTGGTCTTATACTTTGAAATGCAATTGGTGCAAGGAATTTGGACACAATAAGAGAACATGTTAGAGAGGTCCAGTCAAGGGTGGCGGAGGAGGCAGCACTTCATCTGGCAGAGGCATGGGTTCTTCATCTGATAGAGGAGGCAGAGGCAGAGGCACAGGCACAAACATGGGTTCTTCATCTAACAGAGGAGGCTAATCTGTTGGCAGAGGAGGCAGCACTTCATCTAGCAGAGGAGACACTTCATCTGGGAGAGGTGGAGGCAGAACTTCATCTGGAAGAGGTATTTCAACTGAGAATACACATGTAAGCATCTTTTGTTTTCTTTGCCTTTCCATTTTTTTTTTTTTTTTTTTTTTGACTGAAGTATTTATGTACTAATTTTGGTTTGCAATTTATGTACTAACTTTGGTTTGTAACTCAGGATATTCCAAGAGGGAGCCTTTCAATGCCTACTCAGTGTGTGACATAGGTCACGAGAACATAATGTTAGTGTAGATAACTTCACTTTAGATTTTAGAATTTATTTACATAGTACAAATTCAAGACTAAGTTGTTGTTGTTGTTGTTTTTTTTTTTTTTTTTTTCCTTACAGATAACTTCACTACTTAATGATGGTTTTTGGGTACATATGTGTGACAACGAACAGGTACAGAATATATAGATAGTGCATAGTGCTTATAGGATGATGCATCCACTTTTGTTTTTTTTGTTGTGGGCATCTTAATCATACTTTTGTAAGTATGATGTAGTGATAGATGAGGAGCATAGTGCTTAAGTGTAAAATAGTGATTGCTTCTTTTTTGGGGATGTAAATCTTTTGTAACTCTTTTGGGATATAACTGTCAACTAACTATGAAGCATCAAATGTAACTATGAAGTATTGATATTTGAACTTGTTTATATATGTTTGAAGCACTCATAATTGGGACACATATTTTGGGATTTGCCATGCTTTAATTCAAAGGGAAAACTAGTACAAGCTTGTTATCTTACACTTAAATAGAGCAAGGTTTACATATTTCATTATACAAAAACTAGCACAAGTTTGTCATACTAGGATATCCTTGCATTACGTAATCCATAGAACAAGCTTTACATAAGACAAGTTAGTTACTTCATAATGGAAACAAACAAGGCAAACAAACTTATTACTAAACTTATGATTATCAGTAACTTCATATATCCTTGGTTGTCTTCAAGTACTTGCACTCTTGTATGCACATCCTTGAAATTGCCTTAAGGTAGTGGCCTTCGAACAGTATCAATACTTTCATCAGTTGAGTTAACAGGTTTGCACCAATTCTAGAATTTGCATTTTCTTTCTGCACAAACATAGTACAACTTTTCTTTGTTTTTGTTTCTTTCAAATTATGTCACCTTGCACTACAAAAAAACCAAGATTTAGTAGCGGCCAAAACTGTCGCTAAAAGCAGGAAAAAGTGTCGCTAAAAACTAAAACACCTTTACCCGCGGTTGCAATAGTGGCGGCCAAACCGCCGCAATAGCCCCGTCGGCATATCCTTATAGTGACGTTTTTCGCAAACGCTGGTATAGTTATTTTTATTGCGACGGTTGATGTAGTGGCAGTTACAAACGTCGCTATATCTTGAATTTACCAATTACTTGCTAACTTTATAGCGACGGGGTCGACTGCTGCTATATCCTTCACTTTTGCGAAATTTTGTAAACCGCTGCTATATTTTGACTCTATTCCATCAGTTTTACACTGTCGCTATAACCATAGAATTCGTTTCGAATTTTATTTACAGCGACGGTTACTAACCACTGTTATAGGCTTTTTTTTTTCTTTTTTTTTTCTTTTTTTGGGTGGGGGGGGGATGAATAAAGTCATAAATAAAACGACAAAAAACTACAAGATACAAGGGGTATACCCTAAAAGCTAACCAACTATACAAAGACACATAAACCAAAAAACAAAAAAAGACAATGTAGATAGCAAAAACCATCCTGTTCACACACCACATAAGCAAAGAGCAAATGAGGGCAAAAACAAGACAAACAATACAAAAAAAACCTAAGAGCAACATAACCTGGTTACATTGAAAAGATCCAAACAACAAAAGAAATTAGAAACAAAACCCAAAAGGCCATATTATAGGGGACAATTTGATTACAAAATGATCAAAACAAACACCATAGCCCCGCTCACATTATATATCTATAACAACACTATTTTATTCTAATGGCTCAATACTCAATAATTGTAAAAGGTAAAAGAGTCTGCATTTTCATAATCCCAAAATATCCAAAACACCTTAATTAAAAGGTTCATTACATAAGCCTGTAATACAAAAAAGATCCAATGTTTCTAGCAAACTAATAACCCACACCATAATCCAAAAGAAAAACTTGTCACATAACAATAGTACTCAAAAGTATTACTCATGACACCATTTTATAAAGATCTCCATGAAAAATGTTCAAATCGAGAAATTGACGTCCATTGTTTGATACTTCATATTATCTTATTTCCTGCAATAAAAATAATTGAATGAGTATAAGTATCATTTTCAATTATAAAATCTATAAAGAAAATTTAGACTACAAATAATTCTCGACAAGTCTTTTTTTTTTTTGGGTTAAGTATATGGTTTACATATCAAAAAATAAAGATTACAATGAAGTTGAAGATCATAAAGCCAAACATTAGTAGCAACCACCAAATCAAGCAACCACTAGCAACATCCAAGAGTCTATTTTTAATTGTGTATTACAGTTTGATACGTTGCTGATATTCAAATTTGTTCGATTGCCCAATTCTCTATTTCATTGGTTTGTTTGGTATTTTTACGGATACCAATAAAGGAAGCAAAGTAGAGAAGTCAACCTATCAAACCCCAATATTGTCCAAACTAACTAACTAACAATTTATTGGTAAAGAAGTCATTAACAGTGGTTCTTAATTTGTGTCAATGTATGTGTATTGTAATGATGACTTACCTCGATTAGAAGGTTGCATTTCATGACTCCCACAAGAGGACCTTTGATGTGTTCATGGAGAAGCTTGGTTCGGAATGCCACTAGATCCATCTGTCGCCTAATTTATACAATAAAATTTACATAAGTATGCATAAATTAGAAAATGATAACATATGATAAATACATTATATAAAAGAATATGTTATATGTAGTTATACCTGCAAACCACTAGAACTATGTCTCTGACTCATCAAAAATGCTACTTGCTCTTTTAAAGAGTTTATTACAGCATCTTGAGCTTGCAACTGAATACCTTGAGTTTGCAACTGATCACCTTGAGTTTTTAGTTGTTCCTTCAACTCAATTATAGTGTCTTTGTCTCTCATTCTCTCTTCATCAGAAACCATTCTTAAGTGGTCAAAATTATTACACATGAAGCCATGCTTGGAAGGAGTAGGCCCAAATCTAAACCTCGAACACGACCATGATGCTCTTTACCCATCACTTGAGAATAAATATCATTTGGTGACCAAGATATACGTCCACCAACATTTCCTTCGGAGCTACTTGGTTGTGAGCTCATCAAAGCTTCTAGTTTTTCCTATAGCATAAATGGGGGGGAAAAAATAAGAAGACAAAGAGCGAGAGTAATTGTTTGCCACAAACACATTAGAATTTTGAAATGTAACTTATTAAATGAGCATACAATTTTTTGTAGCTGCTGCTTCATTGACTGGTGTCCCTATCCTTCCTTTTGTGAAGTGGTATATATAATTTTGCTCGATCTAGTGCAATCTTATCTTTTTGCTCCTATGTAACAATCATATCGTTTGAGAATAAATTCATAATATAATGCGCTAACCAAATTCAAAATATAAAACAAGGAATGAAGTTTGAAATACCATATCATATGCATGTTGTGCATAAGTTTTAGATCCTCCTGTATGTGCACTTGTTTGCTCTCGCCTGCTTACCTTATTGGTTGTACTAAGTTCCTTCACTCATAAATGCATAACAATATGTTAAAAAAAAAATGATATAATGACATTGTATTATTTGATAGAAAACATATATCTATGCATACCTGTCCTTCCTTTGAAAACCAATACGCGACAAGGTCAGCATAGTGCTCACGGTTAACTGTTAAAGGCGCAGTAGCTACTATCTGTGCTGCTGTCTTTGTCTCATCATAGTACTTTGCTTTTAAACTACATTTCCAATTTCTCCATTTCTCTCCCATTGACTTCAATGTTCGATGCCTAATCATATCCCTTCTCTCATCTTGAGGAATG
Organism: Camellia granthamiana; assembly: GCA_036172215.1. Classification (NCBI taxonomy): domain Eukaryota; kingdom Viridiplantae; phylum Streptophyta; class Magnoliopsida; order Ericales; family Theaceae; genus Camellia; species Camellia granthamiana. Next base: position 15,781,043 of record CM069911.1, read on the forward strand.
GCAAACTTGGACTACAATTGTATGTTTTTTCATGTTATGAACATTCTTAAAATTATAAATACAATAATATAAACTAAATTTGTGCATTTCTTTGCCTAATTCTCATATTTTTACATGGAGATAATGAACCACACTAATTTCATACTTCTTACTTGTAGACGACACCTATATGAACAGCATATTTGATTTTGGATTAATGATAATGAAATGATCAACACAATGTGTTATTTGTTGTGTAAGAAAATTGAATCTTTGATTGTGCTTTTTGAAGGTCATTTGCAAATAAGCAACATATACATGCACATGCTGGTATTAAGAATAGAAACCAAATTAATGATTCAATTATAACTTAAATTTGTTATAAAATCTAAGATTGTAGTTGAAGTCAATAAAATTTTCTTTACTACTGTAGTAGAATTATCACAAAATACTTGTAGTTAGAAAATTACCTCGATAATATTCCAACAATCTTCTTTATACGGATCTGGCACTTCATGCCAATTCTTGTACTTAATTGGGCATAAGTGTGGGCTTCCTAGCAATTGGTGCCTATGAAGCGACTGAATAGACCACCCTCTGTAGAAACAGCCTGCAAATCCTTGTTGAAGGTGAGCATAATGCGTTCTTCTGGAGTCAAATTCCACACTTCAACCATACGTGTAATTCCCCGCGTGTTTCGCTTGGTCGATTCATCTATTACAATACAACAATGAAATATATCATGGAAGTTAAGGGTGACTTGTAATTTGTACCTTAACTAAAAATCTAATAATACCTGTACGTTGCATTTCTTCTTCCCTTAACCAGTCCTCATCTAAATCATCTTCAAACTGAGGGTTAACCTCTGATTCTTGAGGTGAGGATGTGGAACATGTGATGGAGCATGTGAGGAGGGATGTGACCAACTAGGTTGTGAAGAGCCATTTGATCGAGTAGGCTGTGAAGTTTCATTTGGTCGATTAAGTTGTAAAGAGGCATTTGAACGACTAGGTTGTGAAGTTCTATTTGGCCAGTTCCATCTGTGGAGAGCCAATTGAGTGACTATGTTGTGAAGTTCCACTTGGTGCGTTAAGCTGTGAAGGGTTATTTGGTTGGCTAGGCTGTGAAGAGTCATTTGACTGGCTAGGTTGTGAAGAGCCATTTGATCGCTTATTTTGGGACTCATTCTCAAGATTGTAAGTTCTAAATCGTTTCTTTGCCATATCTGCTAGATAAACAATAGATGTAATTAATCAAACACAAAGATATTAATCAAATTAAATGAGCATTTATCATAGTATACTAAAGATATTAAAGAACATAAGCCATAGGAAAAGCTCATATACACCTCACAAGATTATTTTCTTTTTCTACTTCTAAGGAGATTTTCTGTACACAATGCATGGAAAGAGGAACAGATCTGTTACAATGGTGGATTGGGTATAAATTTAGAATCTTGGAATGGAAAATATGGATGTGTTTCCTTTTGCTGCACTGTGGTATTTGTGGAGGGGCAAAATGATTGTAAGTTCATTGGTTCTCAACTAAGGGTGCAGTCTCTAGTAAATGGTGTTTGATTGTCTTGGTACGGTTGTAGGGGTGAAGAAGGTGCCATCCTGAGTCTGCTCTTGATTTTTTGGCAAAACACTGTCAGTGGGTTGTGGTGACATTAGGCCCTAATGGATGCATTGCAAAACATGGAAAAGAGGTCAGTGATATGTTATATTTGTCTCATCTTCCATAGTTTTGGTCATTAGAAATATTAATATGTAACCTGGTTATATATATAAAATCTTGTGGAACTTTGAAAGTAACTATTCCATGGAATCTTATAATAATCTCTCTTCCAAAGGCACACGTGTACCCCTTATGGAATGGATTTATAATTGGTATCATCCTAAACATTGTGAATCTGAATTTGTTATCTAATGATCATGGCAAGTACACAAGATTAACACAAGACATGAACATTCTATTTTAAGTACACAATATGCTCTTCTTTAGTATGTAGTAAGTCTACAGACACAGATCTAACTACAGAAACAGATCTAAGTACAGAACATTAGCACTAAAAAAGTGCACTTTTTTATTTTTTTACTTTTTGGTAAGTAATGGATAGAATTTCATTACCTCTTTCAGATTGTTCGAGTTCCGGGCAATTGGGGAGGCAAAGGCAATAGATGCCACTGGAGCAGAGGACCTGTTTGCAAGTCCAAAGCATAAGGAAACCTCAGAACATGTGGAACGGGAAAATAATACATCATTAGACAGTTCTGGGAATTGATAGGCAGCCTATACTGAATTTATCGGTAAACATTTCAGAAGATTCCAATAATTTTTGTTCAGCTATTTTAATTGAATAGGAATACAAGTGTTATGCAGGGGAAATGAATTTCAAGTTATTGCATACAGCAGCAAATAGTACTCTAACTTTTTACTCAATTAGTACTCTATCACCCCAAAGCAAAAGGCCATCACTACAACATTGCACTCAGCAGCAAAGAAACCTGTATTGCATACAGCAGCAAATAATCACCACTAAGCACCATCCAAGCAGCAGCAGAGGTTCACCACAGTAGCAAAGAAACCAGCAGTAGACAACTAAGGAAACAGAACTGGTGCCTTGAAGACCAGCAGTAGACAACTAAGGAAACAGAACCAGCAACCTGAACCACAAGCTAAGAACTCTGCAGCCTGATGGTAACTCGGATTCAAAACTGGTGCCTAATATTCCAGCAGAAACAGCAGCCTTATCCACACTAGTAGACTTCTACCTTACAAACCAGCACCTGAACTGGGTGCCTTGAAAACAGCCCAGAACTGAAACACAACAAACCTGCTACTAGCAGACTAAAAGCACCAATGCAAACTTAGAACTCTGCAGCCTGAAGCTAATGCAAACCCAAACTGGGGCCTAGTATTCCAGCAGAAACATCAGCCTTACACAATAGTAGTCTTCTACATTACAAACCAGCACCTGAACTGTTGCCTTGAAACCATCCCAGAAACATACCACAATAACTCGGATCTCACACCAGACCACAATAACACAGATCAAACAACACAGGGACAGATCAGAAAGAAACAAAAATTAGCTACACAGTAACCTTAGCCAAGGCAGACTAAAACCTGTTGAAGATGTACAATGTCATTGACTGAGTTACTTATATTACTTAATTCAGATAAGTATTCAGTGCTACCTTCAACATATTTAATTTCTTATAGGAATTCATAATATTAAAATTTAAAACCATAGAAAAACATTTAAAAAAAAAAAAAAGGATCGTAATTAAAATCTAGCCACTGAAAAACACAATAAAAAATTGATTTGGCCTATCATTAATGCCTTCAAAAATCCCTAGGGATAGTTTGAGCACAATAATTTGACTAGAATTTTGAGCAGCCTGAATGTAATCATATCAAAATCGGACAGTACATAGTTCAGGTTAGGCAAGCACAGCATCAGCATTATGGTGCAGATGCCCAGAGGCAACACATTAAACTGCTCTGTAAGAAGAGGCTCCAACACATTCCACATCATCCCAAGTGTTATTAGTAAGCTCCTTAGTTCATTAAACATAACATGACACAATAATAGTACTACATTCAAACAGATGCGGACATACATGACTATACTCACCTCTATTAGACGGATGCAGACTTCTTTCTTCTCAAGATATGATATAACCTCGATTCGCCAACAAAAATAAACTACAAAACAAAAATGAATGGTGTCCGCAAATTTATGTGATGTGCATCCCATAATTTTTTTCCCCCTGATTTGAGTAAAATTTCCCCCTATTATGCCAGCTCACAAATAAGAGTGCCTTAGTGACAAAAAGAAATATGGTTCTAAGGGATTGTTTGGCTTAGCTAAAAAGTCACTAAAAAAAATCATAAAATCATAAAAAAGGTCAAAAATTCCTTCCATTCTCTCTACTATTTGCATGTTTTTGTATAGAAGTCAAAATCATTCCCGAACACTAATTTTTTTCACCTCATATTTTAACTAAACAGGCACTAAAAAGTTGATTTCCAAACAGACCATAATTTCTATGACAAATTATTGCAAGTGTTTGAAGAACTAAAAGTGGTTATGCAATATATCCATCAGGACATGACAAGCCGTAAGCACCCCAAAACATCCCCAAACTCATGAAGACAAAAGCTGAACTTTATATTTATATGTTAATGGAAACATCTAGTGGGTTCACTTTCTCAAATAATAATATAAGGAGATATATGTACATGAGTTATCAGTTATGTCACCATTGTTGTTCCAGAAAAAAAACTCTTTGTCCAAAATTGTAACTTTTTTTTGTTTAAGAAAAACAGTGGTTTTGGCTGCTATAAGTTATTCCATGTTAAGTGTTTCTACAAACTCTCTGTTGCAGTTGACTTAGTGGTGATGCATTCTCCTCAGTATTCTCTTATTTATCATTCTTAATTTTATTTCCTCTTTCTTTTTTCTTGGTTTATTTTTCCAGAGTTACTAGCTTGAGGAAGAGAGAACTTGAGCTTTTCATCAAGCTTGCGCGGATTGAAATCCTTTATGCTTGAGAGAGACACGGAGAGAGAGAGAGATGGAGCTTACTCAACATGGGCTCTTAGAGGACTTACTAGCTCCAACAAGAGACAGTTGGACTTCTTTTCCTCCTGGTGTGAATGACTACCTCTCTAATGGGTGGACCATTGAATCTTTCAATCAGAGCCAAATTTTCTCTACACCAAATTCTCCATTTTTAGGGTTCCACTCACCATTAGAGCCCTAACTTTCCCTGTCCTCTCAATGGACTCTACCCTTTTGTTGGTGGCTTTTCAGTACCAGAGATCGGTTCATCCTATGACAAGAATGGCACACCTCCATTTCCAATTCAAGAACACTACCCATCAATGGAGGATGGAGAATATGGCCTTGTTGGCAATGATCTCCACAGTTTGGAAGAAAGAATGAATAGCTGCAAAGTTGAGATTGAACCAACTACAAATATCCCGGTATTCAACGAGGGTGTTTGTGGAGAGAAAAAGAGTAGAGTTAGGAAGGTTGAGGGGCAGCCCTCAAAGAATCTTATGGCAGAAAGAAGGCGAAGGAAGCGACTAAATGACCGCCTTTTGATGCTCAGATCAATTGTCCCTAAGATAAGCAAGGTGATGTGTGACTCTTATTTGC
>CM069911.1:15786391-15844221 GCA_036172215.1 Camellia granthamiana
TTGGCCTTCCCTGCCCAGTTGGGTTCCAGCTGTGTTGAGTTTTGCTAGCCGGGTTATGCGATGGGGTTCAAATGGTGGGCCTGGGCTTGCTCATGGTGGGCTGTGGTCTTTGTGGGCCTATCCGTGTAGGCCCATCCGTGTCAGTAGTCCCCCATTCCCGAGTGCAGCTTTAGCCCAACGAAGGGAATAACAATATAGAAGATGAATCCGACCGGTAGGGGGAAGCCGACCGTGAGGGTGGCCGATCGGGAAAGGTCACCCGTGAAGGTGTCCGAGCGGGGAGAGGTCGACCGTGAGGGCGACCAAGTGGGTGAGGCCGACCGTGGAGGTGCCAGGCGGGTGAGGCCGACCGTGGAGGTGGCCGAGCAGGAGAGGCCGACCCTGAGGGTGACCGAGCGGGTGAGGCCGATCGTGAGACTGAACCTGAGCGGGCAGACCGCGTGGATGGCCGAGTGGAAGGGCGCGGGGCTCGAGAGGCGGCGTGTCACGTGATGATTTGAAGTGGAAAAGACAAGGTAAGGACAGAAGTTAGTGCATCCAGGCCATACACGTGGCGGAAGTTCGAGGGAGGGGAAAGGTGAAGCGTTAGATTATTAGCGAAACGTCAGGGCATTATGATGGGCATTGAAGAGGCAGTTTTGGCGGATGATTTGAAAAGTTTTCAAACTGGCGAAAATTAATTTGGATCCTTGGAATACGGGTAAACTGTGGGCTTTTGGTATCATACGATTCACCTACTTCTTTACAAAAACTCAAAATATTCGAAGTATTAGTTCCTTCGTTTCCGACGATACCCCTTTGCAACATTTCTGCAACTTTCTTGCACCTGCATCAGAAGCAATACGCAGACACGCCATAGACATGGCTCAAGAAGGAGCTGGGGATGTGAGGGTGGATCCTCTTGGAGAGGACGACGCTGTGGAGTTGGCGCAGCAGTACAGGTCAGGTAGGGTGGAGGGACCAGTGGTGCGATCCCACGGTTCCACCGTGATAGCAGCGCCGCAACCAATCAGCCAGGTGGAACCAGATCATTGGCATTCAAGGGCTGACAGGTCCATTATTACGGCGGGGGAATTGGAGGCTATCCGCGAAAGGTACCAGATCCCGGCGGAGGTGGAGTTGGTGCTGCCAACATCAACGGAGAGGCCGTCTGACGTCAGGCCAGGGGAGTTCTCTCTCTACGAGGAGGCGCTGAAGGGTGGGTTGAGATTGCCACTGCCGCAGATCGTGGTGGATGTGCTCAACCACTTGGAGGTAGCACCAGGGCAGCTAATGCCCAATGCGTGGAAGATTTTGCTATCTTGCGCAAGCGTCTGGCCAAAGGCGACTGAAGGGCAGGCCATGACAGTGGATGAGTTCTTTTGCTGCTACAAAGCTTCAGGGCAGCAAGAGACTTGGGTGACCCTGCAGGCCGTGGCGGGGAAGGGTTTGGTGGCTAGGTTACCAACTTCGATCAAAGGTTGGAGGCCCAGGTGGTTCTACGTGTCCAATTCTGGCGGGGCTGGAGTGCGTACGACGTGGAAGGTGCCGACCAAGTTTGTGGAGCCGAAGGTGGGTGCGGCGGTGGCGGAGAGAGTAAAGAAGGTGAAGGAGTGGAGGGAGAGGGAAAAAGTTAAGTGGGACGAGCTTGTTCAGCCGTCCACACTGTTTCAGGCGGGGTTGGGTCCACAACCGATCGGGGGGGACCTCGACCGATTGGAGTTGGAGGCCAGAAGAAGAGCGCAGGAGGCGGAGGATCAGGCCATTATGGTAAGGGCTCAGAAGTTCAAAGAGGCTCAAGCTGACCGACTGCCGCAACCGCTTGCGAGGGAGAGGATTCGACCTCGTCCCAAGCCCCTGGGAGGGAAGGACCTAAGCACTTTTGAGCCGCGGAAGCTCCCTGCGGATCCTGTGAAGGAGAAGGCCAGGAAGGAGGGGGAGGGTCTGAAGAAGAAGAAGACGAGAAGTGCCCCAGAGGGGGCTGCAGAGGAGTCTAGGCCGAAAAAGATGAAGGAGACCCCGGTTGCGGAGGAGACTGCAGAAAAGGTGGTCGTCCCAGAGGTGGTGGACGTGTCCTCACAAGTTAGAGATGTTGTGCCAGTGAGGGCTGCGATCAGCATAGGGGTGGGGAGCAGGGATCCTGAACAAAGGGTGGAGGAACGACCCCAGGGGGGTCCTGCGCCCCAGGAAGGGGGGGTCAGCCTGGGTGCCACGATTTACCACACGCGGGCTGTGGCTGGGAGGCTGGAGGGAGACGGAGGCCCAGCTAAGGCGGTGGCAGACCGCTTAGTGAAGATGGTGGAGGAGTCGGCTCTGCGCTCGGCCTCTGGATTCAATGAGGTGGACCTGTTCAGGGGGCTATGCTCCGCTCAAATGGAGGTAACTACCCTGGCAGGGGCCCTGCTGAGGAAAACTGCGGCGGCCAAGATCAGAGCTGAAGAGGCCATGGCAGACCTGACCAAGCTGAAGAAGGAGAGTGCTGCATGGAAGACTGCCCACACCGAGCTGTCATCAGTCAAGTCGGAGTTGGAGGACACACGTCGCAGGGTTGTGTCGCTCGAGTTCCAGTTGACTGGTGAGCAGAAGAAGTTGGAGGAGTCCCAAAAGGCCTGTGCTATCGCGATCGAGCGGCATGAGGAAGCCATGATCAATAACGAAGAGCTCGTCAGGCAGAGAGATGATGCAGATGCTAAGGTTGAAGCTCTGCAGAAGGAGGTGGAGGACGAGCGCGCCAGAGCGGTGGAGCAGGGGGAGAGCCTGCGCAAGGAGTTGGAGGAAGAGCGAAGTAAGGGGACTGTGGAGAGGGAGACTTTGCAGAAGCAATTTGAGGCAGAGAGGGCGAAGTTGATTGCTGAGGGAGAGGCCTGGAGGGGGGAGCTGGAGGCTGAGAGGGTCAGGGCTGCAGCGGAAAAGGAGACCCTTCAAAAAGAGCTGAACGAAGTGAAGGCGAAGGCAGCCTCGGAAAGGGCAGCCTACCCCGATCTTTGTGTTGCAGCAGTTGCCCAATTCAAAGGGTCTCCTGAGTTTCAGATGGCGATTGATGCGGCAGTAGCCAGCAGCTTAGCAAGGGAGGAATCTGGGGGGGCTGGCACATCAATGATGGCTGCTAAAGGGAGGTCTGAGTTTGAAGTGATTGCCAGCTTCCAGCAGTCGGACTATTACAAGCATGGAATGTCAGAGTACTGGGACAGTGGGTGGAAAATGTTCAAAAGGAGGGCAGAGGAGCTGTTCCCAGAACTTGACTTCAGCGGCGTAACAATTGGAGAAGATGATGTGGCCCAGACCCCTCTGGATGAAGGTGTGGAAGAGGAGGATCTGATCTCCAGTGAAGAGGGAGAGTGAACTGAAGACATGTACTTAAGAATTTTTGTGTGTTTTTTGTATACACATTTTTGTTTTGTTTTGTTGTTTTTTTTTTTTTTTTTGAAGTATTGTAATAAACTGATGTACACATTTTGCGAGTGAATGAAGCTCCACTTATGTCTTGTAATTAACTGTGTTTATTTGTTTGGTGGGTTTGAAATGGAGAAATGCTTGTAATAAAAATGAGTAGTGAACTTATGAAAAATTCAACTTCTTGACAGAGTGAACTTGAGCTAAGTGACCCAAGTGAGTTTAAACTTGTGAGATTGGACTGATAAAAGTGGGCTGATAAATGGAAGAGGATGAACTTGTGAATTTGAATGTGAATTTGAACTTGTTGATTTAAAAATTCCACCACGCAGAGTAAGAGTGAACTGATAAAATTCGTTCATGCAGAGTGAGATTGGACTTGTGTAAAAATTCAATGAATGAGTGCAGGAAAGTAGGTTTTTAAATTAGAACTAAAGGGGGCCAATAGTAAACCTGTAGGGGGGGAATTGGGGAATACCGTTGAAATTTGACTAAGTAGAAATGTTGTAAAAATTTGTGACCTCAACTTGTGACCAAGTGTTCTTCCAAGGCTACGGGGGTACTTGTTTCGCTGGGTCTTCTGGTGTTCGAAGGTGTTCGGTCGGACTGAGGCTTTTGAAAGTGCTCAGGTCGGACTGAGGCTTTTGAGAGTGCTCAGGTCGGACTGAGGCTTTTGAGAGTGCTCAGGTCGGACTGAGGCTTTTGAGAGTGCTCAGGTCGGACTGAGGCTTTTGAAAGTGCTCAGGTCGGACCGAGGCTTTTGAGAGTGCTCAGGTCAGACTGAGGCTTTTGAGAGTGCTCAGGTCGGACTGAGTCTTTTGAAAGTGCTCAGGTCGGACTGAGGCTTTTGAGAGTGCTCAGGTCGGACTGAGGCTTTTGAAAGTGCTCAGGTCGGACTGAGGCTTTTGAGAGTGCTCAGGTTGGACTGAGGCTTTTGAAAGTGCTCAGGTCAGACTGAGGCTTTTGAAAGTGCTCAGGTCGGACTGAGGCTTTTGAGAGTGCTCGGTCTGGCCGAGGCTGTTGAAAGTGCTCAGGTCGGACGGAGGCTTTGAGTGCTGCAAAAGAAGGTTTCATGGAAGCGACATTCAGACAGTTAAATTATAGAAGGTTGGAACTCCAGTCGATATTTGTATTGAGTACTGAAAGGAAAATACAACAAGTTTGACAATACAAAAGTAAGAATTCATTGATAGTAACGCTTCAGATGTTCAGCATTCCAGGGATGGGGAAGGTCTCGGCCATCCATGTCTTGAAGTCGGTAAGTGCCTGGCCGTGGGCGGGCCTTCACAACGTAGGGTCCCTCCCACTTGGCTGCTAGTTTGCCCTCGGTCGGATTCTTGGTGGCAAGAGTTGCTTCTCTCAACACTAGGTCTCCCACAACAAATTCCCTTGGTCGGACCTTGCGGTTGTAATGTGTTCTCATTTTCTGTTAGTACGAGGCCAATCTGACAGCAGCAGTCTCTCTGAGCTCTTCGATGAGGTCCAGGTCCGCCCGACGGAGCTCTTCAGTCAGTGTTGGGTCCGGGTGTAAGACCTTGGGGGTTGGCAGACCGACTTCTACGGGGATAACCGCCTCAGCACCGTATGTTAGGCGAAAAGGGGTTTCCCCGGTAGGAGTCCGAGCGGTAGTCCGGTAGGCTCAGAGCACGTTTGGTAGTTCCTCTGCCCAAAGTCCCTTGGCAGCTTCCAACTTAGTTTTGATGATCTTCAGGAGTGAGCGGTTGGTGACCTCGACCTGGCCATTGGCTTGCAGATGTCCTGGGGAAGAGAAGCATGGTTGGATCTGAAGGTCTGCGCAGAACTTCCTGTACTTGGCGTTGTCGAATTGCTTCCCGTTGTCGGAGACGATGGCTTGAGGGATGCCGAACCTGCAAACAATGGACTGCCAGATGAATTTGGTTGTATTCCGCTCGGTGATGGTGGCCAAGGGCTCTGCTTCTACCCATTTGGTGAAGTAGTCGATGGCGACTATTGCGAACTTGGTCTGGCCTCGGCCAGTGGGAAGGGGTCCGACCAGGTCGATCCCCCATTTGGCGAACGGGTAGGGACTGCAGAGTGTGATCAGCTCAGTAGGAGGAGTATGGGGGATGTTGGCGAAGCGCTGACACTTGTCACATTTGAGCACGAAATCAGCGGCATCCTGGTTGAGAGTTGGCCAGAAGTAGCCGGTGCGGAGTACTTTGTGAGCGAGAGACCTGCCACCCGAGTGATTGCCACAGATCCCTTCATGGATTTCTTCCATTACATAAGTTGCTTGGGCGGGGTTGAGACATCGCAGGTACGGGCGTGAAAAACCGCGCTTGTAAAGGATGCCGTCAACCAGGATGTAGTTAGCCGACCGGGCTCGCACTTTGGCGGCCTGTTGTTGGTCATCTGGGAGTTCTCCAGTAGTCAAGAAGAGGAGGATGTCAGATGCCCAGGGGATGGGCTCCGTCTGGAGGAATTGCACTTCTTGTAGGTCGGGCGAGATGGCCGGGTGGGTTAGGTACTCGAGACGAACTCCATGGCTGAGGTCGGATTGGTCGGCAGAGGCCAGCTGGGCCATCTCATCTGCTTTGGAGTTTTCCGCCCGAGGTATGTGTCTGATCTGGAAAGTATTGAAGAGGCGAACGAGGGGGAGTGTCATGTCCCTGTAAGCTCGCATTGTGCCATCCTTGGCATCGAATTCCCCCGTGATCTGGCCGACGATGAGTTGGGAGTCGCTGAACACGCGGATGTGGCTAACACCAATGTCTTTGGCCAGTCGAAGTCCTGCTATCAATGCTTCATATTCGGCCTCATTGTTGCTGGCCGCAAACAAGAGACGGAGGGCACACTTGAAATAACCCCCCTCGGGGGAGGTGAGGATGAGGCCAGCTCCACTTCCTTCCCTGCGAGAAGAGCCGTCGACATTGAGTGTCCAAGAATGAGGATCTTCAGGCTCTGGTGGAGTTGGTGTGGGCGGAGGGTTAGTGGTAGGGACTGGGTTGGTGAATTCCAAGATGAAGTCAGCTATGGCTTGCCCCTTGATTGCTGTCCGGGGGCGATAGGAGATGTCAAATTGGTTTAGTTCTACTGACCACTGCATGAGTCTGCCTGAGAGTTCTGGTTGTTGCATGACCTTCTTCAGGGGCCGGTCGGTGAGGACCACTATGGAGTGGGCTTGGAAGTAGGGGCGGAGTCGTCTGGAGGCGGTAACCAAGGCCAGGGACAGCTTTTCTAACAAGGGGTAGTTCTGCTCCGCTCCCCTGAGAGCCCGACTGATGTAGTAAACTGGCCGTTGGACTGAGCCAACTTCCCTGATGAGAGCTGCACTGACCGCGGTGCTTGATACTGCTAAGTAGAGGAAGAGAGGCTCGCCCGTGACTGCCTGTGAGAGAAGGGGAGGATTGGCCATGCACTGCTTTAACTGTTGGAAGGCTTCTTCGGATTCAGGTGTCCATTCAAAGGTCTGCCGAAGAATTTTAAAGAATGGAAGGCACTTATCCGTTGCGCGGGAGATGAACCGGTTGAGGGCTGCTACTCTGCCAGTGAGTCTTTGAACCTCTTTATTGGTTTTGGGGGACTGCATCTCAATCAAGGCCTTGATCTTCTCGGGGTTGGCCTCGATGCCGCGGTGACTGACCATGAAACCCAAGAACTTTCCAGAGCCTACGCCGAAGGCACATTTCTCTGGGTTGAGCTTCATCTGGTATTTGCGAAGGGTGGCAAAAGTTTCTCGTAGGTCGGTGAGATGGTCAGTGGAGAGTTTGCTCTTGACTAGCATGTCGTCCACATACACTTCCATGTTCCGACCGATCTGATGGTGGAAGACTGCATTGACTAGCCGTTGGTAGGTGGCCCCAGCATTTTTTAGTCCGAATGGCATTACACAATAGTGATAAGTACCTCGATCGGTGATGAAGGATGTGTGTTCCCGATCAGATGAGTGCATCATGATTTGGTTATACCCGGAGAAAGCATCCATGAAGCTGAGCATTTAGTGCCCAGCCGTGGCATCGACCAGCAGATCTATGCGGGGGAGTGGGTAACTATCTTTGGGACAAGCTCGGTTCAGGTCAGAGTAATCGACGCAGAGGCGCCACTTGCCATTGTTCTTGCGGACTAGAACCACATTGGAGAGCCACTTGGGATAGTCTACGTTTCGGATGAACCGAGCTTCAAGGAGTTTGTCGACTTCTGTGGCTATGAGATTATTGCGCTCTGGGTGGAAGATACGTTGCTTTTGTCGGTAAGGTCGGAAATGAGGTTCGATGCTGAGGCGGTGAGTTATGAAAGAGGGGTCAATGCCTGGCATGTCTGCATGGGTCCAAGCAAAGACGTCTCTGTGCTCGGTCAGGAGGGCGGTGAGGTCGGCCTTTGCTTGGGGAGGTAGTTGACTACCGATTTTGGCTGTTTTGAGTGGGTTGGTGGGGTCGATGTTAACTTCAACGAGTTCCTCCACAGGTTCGCCTCTGATTAACTCGTCCTCATCTCGGACGTCAAGTCCTTCAATGATCATTGCCTCCTTCAACTTAACTTCTTTGAGGGAGGCCACATAACATTCTCTAGCGACGGTCTGCTCTCCCCTGACTGTTCCGACCCCGAGGTCGGTAGGGAACTTGAGGGTAAGGTGGTAGGTGGATGTGATGCTTGGAAGGCGTTGAGGGCGGTACGGCCAAGGATGATGTTGTAAGCAGAGGGGCAGTCGACTACAAGGAAGGTGAGCAGCTTCGTGGTCTGTCGTGGGTATTCCCCAATGGTGATGGGGAGATCAATGGAGCCAATAGAAGTCACCCGGTCACCAGTGAAACCGACCAAGGGGGTTTGGAGCGGAGATAGACTTTCCTCTCCGATCTTGAGCTGGCGGAAGCAGCCGAGGAATATGATGTCTGAAGAGCTTCCATTGTCGATGAGGACTCGCCTGACCTTGTAGTTGGAGAGGACGGCAGAGATGACGAGAGGATCATCATGTGGATAACGGGTGCCTGTACAATCGGCGTCTGTGAAGGTAATGGGCTCAGTCCACTGCTTGGGCTGCTTGGGGGGTCGGTCTACCGTGATGACTGCCTTATCCGAGCCCTGTCGTATTTTTCTCAGCTCTGCTCTCTGAGCCGAGCGTGACGGTCCCCCGCAAGCAAGACCGCCCGAGATGACTCTGATTTCACCGACAGGCGGGGGTGGATTACCTTGTGGTAGAGGTTGTTGGGGGGGTCGATCGCGGCCCTGGTCCGGTTGAGCTGGTCGCCGTGGAGGGGAGTGCCTGCGATTGTCCCTGTGGGGCTCGGTTCTTTGCCTCTGCTGAGGGCGGGTGTCTGTGAATCGGCTTAGACGCCCCTGACGAATGAGGGTCTCCACTTGATCCTTGAGGCTGATGCAATCGTCGGTGTTATGGCCATGGTCCTGGTGGAAACGGCAATATTTGGACTGGTCTTTACGGTTGGAAGGGTTTCGCGGAGGAAGAGGCCACTTGAGGGGGTAGTCCCGCTGGATCTGATTAAGGACTTGTTCCATGGGAGAATTGAGGGGCGTATACCGCTCGAACCGACCGGGCGGTCTTACTGGTGCTGACCGGTCGGCGTGAGGAGATCGGTCGGCATAGTGGGATGTTCGGTTATGGTTCCGGGTGTTACTGGGCTCTTGGTCTTTCCTCTTTTCTCTGGGGGTCAGGTATTTAGTTGTTGAGTCCTGCCGAGCGGCCAGTGAGTCCTCGGCGTTCATGTATTTTTGGGCTTTGGAGAGCAAGGCTGCCATGGAGGTCGGAGGGTTCTTAGAGAGGGAGAAGAGGAAATCGGATGACCGCAGACCGGCCATGAAGGCTGTAAGGATGACTTTGTCATCATTTTCGGCCACTTGCAAGGCTTCAGTGTTGAAGCGAGTGACAAAGCTGCGCAGTGATTCCCCCTCGGTCTGACGGATGTTGAGGAGTTGGGTCGCCGGGCGCCGCTGCCGTTGGGCCCCGATGAAGTGGCTCAGGAAGGAGTCACTGAGATGCTGAAATGTGGAGACCGAATCCGGTGGTAACTGGCTGAACCATAACCGAGCCGATCCTTTCAGTGTCACGGGAAAGGCTCGGCACATGATTTCGTCAGGGAAGGCATGGAGGATCATGAGGGTACGGTAGGTCTCCAGGTGGTCGACGGGGTCGGTCGTTCTGTCAAAGGGGTCGATGGTAGGCATTTTGAACTTGGCGGGTAGGGGTTTGTCTCGGATGGAGGCGACAAACGGGGAATTCGCTGTGGTGGAGGGCTTATGTTGGATATTCTGCATAACCCCTTGGAGTTGGAGCTTCATGGCTCGGAGTTCGGCGTCCCAAAGGGGGATGTTGTCACCGCCGGAGGGGGACAGGTGTTGGATGCTGCTGGCCTCTCCCTCGGGAGCTGGAGCGACGACTGATGGACGTGGGGGTGGGGGAGGTGGATGTATATGTGGGTGAGGGGGTTGCAAGCCCCTTGAGTTCGGAGGATTGGGTTGTGGGACAGTATGGCCCGGAACTTGTTCTGGGTGGGGTGGAATATCTGGAGGTGGTGGAGGAATAGGGAGCTTCCGCTGGAGTAGAGCATTGATTAAGGGCCTGGTTTTGTTCGGCCATACGGTTGATGCTGTTGGTGAGCTCGATAAAGTACTGTGGCGGGTCGTTCGTTTGGATTGGGAGGGTCGGTTTGGTGATCGGTAGTGTTGTGGTGAGAGGCCGTGGATCTAGTCGTGACCATACACTTGACGGGTGAGATGAAGGAGTCGATGGAACAGGGTCTCCGGCGGCAATGAACACAACTGGCGCGCGGATCAACCAAGTTCCCACAGACGGCTGCCACTGATGATACAGTCCGTCCTGGTGAATGGGTTTAGACCGATCCAAGCTCCTGGAAACCACTGGATGACCTGCAAACAAGTTCAAAACGGGGAACGGGTAGTCCCCCAGCGAACACTCCGGCGTGTGAATTAGAAGAGGAGGTAGATAGGAAAATGTAGAGAGAGAGAGAGAGAAAAACTTAACCTTCATCTTATCTTCCGACTTTGCTTATATCCCATGGTAAATCATTTCGCGTGTCTCTGTCACCCTGACCTCCCCGCCGAAAGCTTGTGCCGTGGTTCGTCTGGTTCAGGGTGGGAGGGGGCGCTATTCCGGCTGAGAGGTGTTTTCGCAATAAATGCTGTGATGGGCGGCATTAATGGTGATGCGCTATGGCAATAATTGCCAGATCTTGTCTGATGACGTGACCTGTTCTGCATCTGCCGTCGTGTCCGAATATCATTGGCCCTTCCCTGCCTAGTTGGGTTCCAGCTGTGTTGGGTTTTGCTAGCCGGGTTATGCGATGGGGTTCAAATGGTGGGCTTGGGCTTGCTCATGGTGGGCTGTGGTCTTTGTGGGCCTATCCGGTGTGGGCCTATCCGTGTCAGAAACAAACCACTAGCTCTTGTTAAATTTTTTTTTTCTTTAATAAATTACACGAATTTCTCCAAAAAGTTAGGATGATTACAAATGCCTCCTAAATTTTTTAAATGACATTTTTCTTCTTAGACATATTTGTATGGATGTAATGATAGAATTAGTATTCTTAACTCAAGGCTGTAATTTATCTTAGAAATATTTATCAACAAACTTTTCATTGTGATTTTTAAATATTACAAACTCATAATATATATATATTGAATGGATACGTATATTAAAAAAATAGAAATAATGAAATTAAGTTTGATAACAAAAGTCAATTTTCTATTCTTAAGGGACTCTTTAATCCCAAATTAAAAATGGAATTAAAAGTTTTTTAGATGGAAAATAATTTTTTTTTAAAGATTTAGCACTCCAAATTAAAAATTTAGGGTAAACTACTAATAGGTCATAATAGTTAGATTTAATTTTTATCAAGTCCTACAAAAAATACGTCTTAGTAAAATTGTCGCTAAAAATAATTTTTTTGTGATAATTTTTTACATACATTACTAAAAATTGACAATTAGTGCATTTTTTTTGTCATGATTTTTATAAATTGTCGCTAAAACTTAAAATTAGTGACCTTTTTTTATGATTTTTTTTTATAGGGACCTATTAGCTAATAAATTTACTTATTAGAGCTTATACGTAAGTACTCCTTAAATTTACGCACGATGATATGAATTACTACATGTCAATTATTTATTTGTTTAAAAACTAATAACATAAGATTCAACTGTTTGGTACAGTTTATTTGACTTGTTTATAAATATTTTATCTTGAAAATTTTGTGCCAAATTATTTAGTTTAATTTTTGTTTATAATTTTAAAAAAATTAATTATCTTGAAATTGGAAAAGAGATATTTTTAATTTATTTTTCTGATTATGAACTTTTTAAATTGCACCAAATAAGTCCACAATCACAATATTAAAGTGAATTATGTTTTGAGAATCTACCAGCATTTCTTTAAAAAAAAATAATAATAAAAAAAAAATCTGTTGATTCAGATAGAGGCCAATTTGATACGTTTTTGTCGTGGTCAAGCCTTAGAAGGTTTTGGGGAGAGAGGAGAGGAGAGGAGAGGAGAGGAGAGGACCCAAACAGCGTGACCCACCAAACAGCTTGTCGACACAATTTGGGTGAAGAAGCAGAAGCAGTACCCTCAAGAAAGATCTTCCCATTATCTACCAACATTTGAGAGAGAGAGAGAGAGAGAGAGAGAGAGGGGTAGTAGGGTAGGATGGGGGTGTAGTAGGGGTAAGGCCGCCGTCTTCTGTACACCATCATTGGGCATATGAAGAAGGTGGAAGCTACGACCAATAACGAACTGCCATGCAAGAGCTATGTGGGAGGAGACTACCACACTTTTACCATTTTTGTATCCTTGCCCCTTTCTAGATTTCTTGCTAACCAAGGAAATATCCGGCTCGATGCAACAAATTTGCACACTGAGACAGAGAGAAGAGAGGGACAACGACGACGTACGACGTTTCGTTTTGATATAGGAATGGGAAAAGAGAATCTGAAAGGTTATTATGCTGTGAGGACCACCCTACTACGGTGCTATCTTGGTGCTAGTGGGTCCACATCTCTCTCTCTCTTTCTTTCTTTCTTTCTTTCTTTCTTTCTTTGTACGAGAGAGAAAATTACTCTATGCAGATTTGGTTTTGAGAGATTGTACTGTGTTGTGTGGAGTTGTTATAAGGCGGCTGGGTAATAGCGAAAGGTTTATAGAGTAACTGACACGTGTGAGATGCTGTGTGTGGTGCATTGACGCGTGTAAGGTGTCTCAGGATCTCTGGGTGTTTTGTTTTGTTTTGTGTGAGATTGTTTTGTTTTGGGCAAACACGATAGATTCAACTATTTATATTCCTTACACAATATTTCAGTACAAATTAAAATAGATAAATTTAAAAATAATCAAATTTTATAAATAATTAAAATATTTTAGTTGTTTATGACTTTGATAAATTTATTAATATTATTACTAGTCAAAAATTATTATTCTATAAACACAAAATATATTTTACAAGTTTCAAAAAAAATATTACTAAAATGAGGAGCAAATGTGTAAAAAATAAATTTTAAGTGCCATTTGATAACACTTACGTTTTCAGTTTTCTATTTATATTTATAAAAATTTTAAAAACTCAAATAAGAATTTGTTTGGTAAAATTTTTGACTTATAAATCAGTGACCTCAGTTTATAAATTGGCCAAAAAATGAAAACACAAAATATGTGTTTTCGTTTTCAATTTTTTTTTTTTTTTTTACCACCCAACACTAACCACCACCCGCCACCATTTTCCACCACCGTCTTCCGCCACCACCACCCATCACCCACTGTCCACCACCACTCACCACCCACCTGCCACCAGCACCCGCCACGCGTCACCACCACCCACCAACACCAACCACCTGCCACCCACTAGCTACCACCATCCACCTCTCGCCGCCGCCGCCAGCCACTACCACCACCACCACCATCACCCACCTGCCACCTGCCACCACTACCACTCACCCCCCACTCGCTACCCACCTACCACTTGCCACCGTCACCCATCCACCCACCACCACCACCACCACCCACTCGCTACCACCCACCACCCGCTACCATCACCCACTCACCCCACCATCACCCACCCACCACCTACCCACCATCCACCACCCACCTACCACCACCACTTACCACCCGTCACCACCATCCACTCGCTACCACCTACCATCCGCCACACTGTCACACCACCCACCCACCACCACCACCCATCGCCTACCCGCCACCACCACCACCTACCCACCACTACCCGCCATCCGCCACCCACCTGCCACCACCACCCGCCACCACTACTACCACCACCACCCACTCGCTACCACCCGCCACCGTCACCTACCCACCCACCACCACCACCACCCGCCACCTACCCGCCACCACCACCCACCCGCCACTACCCACCACCACCCACCACCACCCACCATCCGCCACCTACCTGCCACCACCACCCGCCACCACCACCACTACTACCCACTAGCTACCACCCCACTACCCGCCACCGTCACCTACCCACCCACCACCACCACCATCCACCACCTACTCACCACCACCATCCACCCCGCCACCACCACCCACCACCCACCATTCGCCACCCACCTGCCACTACTACCCACCACCCGCCACCACCACCACCCACTCGCTACCACCCACCACCCGCCACCGTCACCCACCACCACCACCACCACCACCACCACCCACCCGCCACCAACCCACCACCACCCGCCATCCGCCACCCATCTACCACCCACCACCACCACCACCACCACCACCACCACCTGCCACCCGCTACCACCACCCACTACCACCCACTCGCTACCACCCATCACCCGCCACCCGCCACCCGCCACCGTCACGTACCCACCTACCACCACCACCCACCGTCACCACTTTTTCACCACCGTTTTCCGCCACCACTTGCCACCACTTGCCATTTCTCATTCTTTTTTGTATTTTTAAATTTTTTTAAACATTTTGTCAATTACCAAACGCGTTTGTAATTTATGTTTTTCTAAAAATAAACAAAAATAGTTTATAAAAATTTTTGTAAATATAAACTGAAAACGTAAACGTTACCAAACACACACGATAGATTCAACTATTTATATTCCTTACACAATATTTCAGTACAAATTAAAATAGATAAATTTAAAAATAAATCAAAATTTATAAATAATTAAAATATTTTAGTTGTTTATGACTTTGATAAATTTATTAATATTATTACTAGTGAAAAATTATTATTCTATAAACACAAAATATATTTTAAAAGTTTCAAAAAAAATATTATTAAAATGAGGAGCAAATGTGTAAAAAATAAATTTAAAAAAATATGCTTAACACTTAATGAGTAAATATATTCATCAATGAAATGAAACTTACTAGTAATTATTTCTTAATATATTTTTTATATTTTCTCCTACCTAAATCTGGGGGATTTGAAGTAAATTGTATACTGGGCTTAAAATGGACCGGCCCGTTTTCGGAAAGAGCATGGCCTGGCCGACCCAAGACTAACCCAATTTCTGCTAAAACTTAGCCAGGCCATGTCATTATTGAACCAATAATGTAACTACATGTGTAAAGATATTAAATCTCACTTTAATATTTCCCTTTTTCATATTAATTTACTAATTATCACATTTATATGTGTTGTCTTGATAGTAATATGTTATTGAATGGTAATATTACTAGTCATTGATGACATGTTATTACTATTCTAAAATTTTATTTTTTGAGAAATAAGATTCTTGATATAATAACTCTTACGACAATTTTACAATGACAATTTAAATAATGATTTATGTCCAAAATACAATCGTTAATTAAACTCAAAACATAATTATCTTTGTAATAATTTTAAGTTTTGTGAGATTATCATAATAATATTATTGCAAAAAATATAATTTTATTTTATCAATGTGACATGAATTAATATGTTGCAAAAAATATAATTTTATTTTATCAATGTGACATGAATTAATACGTTTATATTTTATCAATGTGACATGAATTAATATGTACATACTTTTTTTTTTTTTATAATCAACAAACCATATAACTTCACATAACATATCATAAACTTAATCAAAAAAGAGAGTAAAAGCAATTTTCAATCAATTTCCACTCAATAGCACAAACTTAACCAAAAAAGATAGTAAAAGCAATGCATTTTCAATCAATTTCAACAAGTTTCAGTCATGAGAGTTTTATTTAGTTCAATCCTATTTGCTTTTTAACCACAAAGAAGGTGGTAATGGTAGTAAGAATAAGAAAACTAGTATATTTTCAGTGACTTGGTCCAAGGTAGTAAACGTCACGTCAACCTATACTTTTATCGTCTCATTCGCTCTAAGCACTGTTGACTCACCAATCAGCCCCGATCGAAGATGGGGCAGCAGTTACAAAATCCCCCAAACCAGGAGCAAGGAGAAGTGGGCCCAGAAGGCCCACTCTCTGAAAGATCCGGAAGAACAGAAGCGATGGTTACCTTGGGTTCATTCGGGTCGGTCCAGTGAAGCTCGAAATTCATGAAAGGGTCGTCGTCATGACTCGCCGCCGCCTGTTTGTCCACTGTCTCAGTTGCCGCCGGCTGTATCTCCACTCCCTCTTCTCCGACTAGCTCTTTGCCTGATCGGTGTGAGATCAGCTCCTCATCGGCTATAGCTCCAGGTGGCAGAGCGGCTCGTAGTAGTGCGCTTGACACCTCGACAGTACCCACTCGAGTTGCTCCACCAACAGGCACTATATCAATTGGTTCACTGGTTCTTCTAACTCGCGAACTCGATTCTTCACCAGTCCTTTGTCCAGTTGGCGTTTTCAAGGCCACGTCGTCTTTGTACTTGCTCTCCATCGCCTCCATGCATTGCATTAGCTCCTCCTACAACGACATTACCAATTACCAAATCATACATCAAAAACTTTTTAAAATAATTCAAATCAAAGAATTTAAAGTTTAATTTTATAAAAATATTGAAGAATTAATTATTATAAATAGATAGAAAAATATAAGTCGAGATAAAAAATATGTATTCGTAGGTTAAAAAAGAATTCTTAAGATGATTTCAAATAATTATTTTTGTATACTTATTTTAAATCTATCATAATAAAAATATTTAATTCAACCTTAAAATTTAAATAAATTATCAAATTTAAATTTCGACTATTCTCTTTGAATCATTAATATCAAATCTAAGAATTCAAAATCTCTAAATACAAATGGGACTTTAATTTTTTATTGCCAAATATGACAAAAGGAAAGGAAAATGTTAGACCCTAAATAAATTACTAAATTTTCTATCAAAGTTTTCACATGGATGTGGGACCCACACAAATCACATGTGTATGGATCCCACACCCATGTGATGTGAGAGGTTTGCTATAAAATTTAGTAATTTATTTGGAATCCCTAACATAACTCTAATAGAAAATAAGTCAAGATACAAACTATCTATTTTAGTAGGATCTTAGAAAGAGAATTCTTAGTATAATTTTAAGTAATTATTTTAATTCCATCCTAATATATCTATTTAATTCAATTTTAAAATTCAAATAAACTATCACATTTAAATTTGAGCTATTTTCTTTGAATAATTAAAATCAAATCAAAGAATTTTAAATATCTAAATACAAAATGATAATTTTCATAAATTTTTTTTTATCATTCCTAATTTTTCTCTAAATTTTATCATTACCAAATAATACAAGCAACTGCAAGAAAGGAAATTAATGAAATTGAAAGCTCTGTTTTCTAATATTGAGATTTAGTACCGCGCTGACAAATTCGGAAGACGAAAGGACTGCTTTGAACTCCTCAAATTGCGCGGGAAACAGCTTTGATGAAGCAGTGAGAATAGCAGAGGCTGCGATTATTGATGGCTTGAACTGAGTAAATCCGATATCTGCGATTTCAAAAACAAAAGAGATTAGTTTACCGTACATAATTCAGTTTCAGTATTCTCATATGTACTGTTTGATTGCAAGAAAAACAGAGGAAATTGAAAGAAAATCAAATTTCAAATTCAAGATATCAAATGTGTAAAACCAAGTTTCTAAGATTTTCTCATAGTTTTGTTTCTTAGCAAGCAAACAGAGCACAGTCAAGACACTTAGAAGGAAGATTAGATTTCTTAGTCGTGATGTTCAAGGATTTGACCGGCTTGAGCTCTGACGATGATCTGATAAACGGGTCGACGATTGAGCTGTTGGCTTGATCGTGGTAGCCTCAGGAGTGGAATGAAGTATCCAACAAAGCATATCGGAGTCAAGGATCGCATACGCCATCGCAGTGAATTGAGTATATGAAGCTCCATTTCCTTAACATGATTCCGATTGAATTGCAAGTTTCTTTCAGTCTGTTTAAAAAATTTAAAACCACAAAGTCATGTGCATGATCAAATTCATTGAAACAATAACACTAACAGATCATCAGAATCAATCAGACAAAGAATATAGCAGTTTCGATTACCAGAAATAGTTCGACATTGAAGGACCTAATCCTCATCTTCCAAGCAATTGTGAGGCAACAGATCACAAGAAGTATCGCGTTTTCTTCTTCATTTAACGAGATAACTTCCTGGATCAACGAGTTCAGTTTACGGCACATAAATATTGCATAATCAATTAAAACTAACAAATCCTGAAGGATCTGTTTGGTTGCCGAGAATATGCAGGAAAAGAAGAGAAAATTTATACTTTTTGAGTACGTCTCTTTTGGCTTCTCTACTTGATACAAATGAAATTCGTAAAAAACGTAAAAGACGTGATCCATAAGTTTTCGTTGTAATGTTATATAATATTTTCCTCCATTTTCTCAGCACACAAACGGAATCGATCTATAATTTTCTCTGCTTAATTTACCGGCAACTTGTGCATTGAAATGAAGCGGTCGAAGTAGTTCATAGCAAGATACGGCACAAAGGCATCGAAATCCTCACACTTCGAGTTCTATAAAAAAACAAGATACAGATTGAATTTCAGAAATCAATACAGGTAACAGAAACGATGAAAGGAAAATCATAAATTAATTTTAGGCGTTAGAATTGAACATCGTTTTTACCTCTTCGATGTAAGACACGGCGTACCGACGGAAACTGATGGTCCTCTCGTTCTGGAAGTAGCCTTCACAGGCCATAAATGACGATTCGACTGTGAAGAGTTTGCGAAATGGCCGAATTTCATCTTCTTGCAGAAGTGGATCGTACGGATTGTACTCCATTCTTCGCCGTCTTCTTTGTTTTGTTTGTTTGCAGTTCAGACTTCAGAGGCTTGCTTTGCGTTGCGTTGTGAGAGAAGGAAATGACTAATAAATGCTATACCATCACCACATTTTAGTGTCACGCTGTCATCAATTAGGGGTGCAACTTGGGCGGGCTCAACCCGAGCAACTCGAGCCCAGCCCGAGTTTTTTTAGGGCTTGAGCAACTATATCTTGTAATCTGGACGGGCCTAGGCAGATTTTTGATGCCCGAATTGTAATTCGGGCCGGGCTTGGACAGAACCAATGGCCAACCCGAGCAACCCGAACCCGAATTGAATTTAATATATTATATAAATTATATAATAGATAATATATAATATATATAATTTAATAAATTATATAATATATATAAATTAAGTAAAAGAGTTAGTCTTAATTTTTAATTTTTATTTTTTGGTGACCAGAAAATAACTTTGAATAATTCTCAATTCTTTGTTAATTATCAATTCTACCTACAGGTTTCAAAACAAATCTACCTACAAGTTTCTGGGCAATTCGGGCTAACCCGAGTTCAAAATACAAAGCTTGGGCCGGGCTTGGGCAACAAAGCTCGGGTTCATGTTCGGGCTTGGGCGGGCTTGGGCACTGCTCTGGGCAATTCGGGTCGGGCTTGGGCAGACCCCCAACCCGACCGAACCCGCCCGAGTTGCACCCCTATCATCAATACATTTTAGAAAATGAGGAGGATTTCCTCCTGTCTAAAATATGAATTGGAGGGTTATTTTTGGGCTTGTGAGGTTTGTTATGGGCCCATTTTGATTATCAGACTCATTTATTTTGTTGGGTATTTTATGTATTTTATTTACAAAAGAAATTAAGTTAATCTAATAAATGTAACTTGTTTAATTTATTATATTTTTTACTAAAAAACTAAACAATGATTATGTTTTTAAAAATGAATCATATATTTTTTTGATGACAAAAATAATAAATTAAACAAGTTGTAGTAATGGGATCAACCTATTTTTATTTTATTTTTTTGGTATGAAATGCACAAAATATCTGACAAAATAAACTATTCGGATCATCGAAACGGAACTTGTGATAGGCCCCACTGGCCCAAACAGCTCCTTCAGTCCAGATTTTGGACGACAATGAATCCTCCTTCTTTACACTGTGTTTGGTTGGAGGATTTGGGAAAGAATTTGAAAAATGAAAGGAAAAAGATAGGTGAAAGTGAATAAAATATACCTATATTTTACCTAGTTTTACATACATTTTCCCTTTCGTTTTCCAAATCTCCAACCAAATACAGCGTTAGAAAATACTTTACAAACAAATAAATTTTATAATTTTTATGCAATAATAAGACTTTAATATTTAAAACTTGATTTTTTAGAATAATATGATAAGAGTAATAACATACAAATAAAAAAAATTATATAAATTTTTATACAGAATTATATGAATTAATTGTCAAATTTTCACTTTAAAACAAAATAAATAATGTTGCTACATCATTTTGATATTTTTTTGTGTGTTTTGTATGAATAGAATTTTTTAATATTATAGAATCAACTCGACTGTCACGTTTGTGTATAAAAAAAATAATTTTTTATTAATTTGTGTAATAATATCCATAAATTTGATGCAAAATTTTAGATGTTAAATTATGTGTTATTAATGTATTATTATCACATAATGAGTCACAATCGGAATGTTAGTTAATTCAATATAATAATAATGACACATGTATTCGAAATTTGATCCGCAATTTAATTGTTTTCTTAAAAAGAATCTCTAAGCTCCATTCTCTCTTTAGAACCATCTCTATCTAAAACATTTTCTCTCTCTACGCACTCGTGAGTTAGTTGTTTGGTGGGCCCTTCACGCTGAGCTGGAAGATTTGGCAGTTGCAGAAACATTGCCAAAAGCGCGCGAGAATTCAAATCACAGGATCCAAGTGACCCGACTCATTGAACTCGGAACATGTGCCGTACAGTTGGTATGTCTTCGGTCCGACCCATATCAAGATTATGGAGATCCGAATGGGCAACAACCACTATATATTCCATTTTGGGTTGAGCTTCTCTTTAAGAACCGGTCTGGATTTGATGTTTTGGAGTGTCCGGTTGACCTTCTTTATATGTTATTTAAGAAAAAAATTAACTACCTTCGAGAGAACTTGAGAAATTTACGTGGCGAATCATGTATTTCATTTCGATAATTTGAATTGTTTATTTTATAAAATTATCTTTGTATAACATTCATAAAAAAATTAAATTAATCTGGTAATCAGACCTTTTTTTCATTTTAGAGTGTTTGACTCCAAAAAAAAAAAAAATTAAATGGATGATTTATTTTTAAAAATGTGCTTATCATCTATTTTTTTGAAAATAACTATGATAAAATAAAAAGTTTACGATTGTCATTTTAAGTATGTTGTATTAGTGTGAATACGATAATACCTTGTTTAGTAATGTATCGTAATAGCTTCCTAATTAAGGTGATATCTTCTTTGAATGTGATTAACTTACAAGTGAAATTCATCACATTTGTGTTAATATTTGGATAAATTACATTAAACTTTTTAAAATTTTGATGAAAATAAGTTTCAAAAGTTTGACATAGTTACATCTTATCTAAGGTAAATTCATTGCATTTATGTTAATATTTGAATAAATTACATTTAGGGAGAGGCATTTCTCTAGTTTGCAGCAAAATTCATATTTGTGCTAACAACTTTATTTTTAAAAATCATACTTACCGTTGACACAAATGTAATCCTATCAAGTGGATGTCAATATCGGATCAATGTGATTTTTTGCAAAAATGATGTACTCAATGGACTCTGCAAATTGAATAATTTGAATCATCGAAATGGGACAACACCCTCAAGTTTGATCACGAACTGGAGAGAAACCTCTCTATTACATTAACCTCTTTAAAGTTTGAAGAAAATACATCAAGCCCTATAAGTTTGACATAGTTACATTGAGCTTATTTAAGATTTTATTTCACATAATATTTTGACCTCCTTTTATCAGTAATTCACAAGTCTTGTGAACAAAAAAGGAAAAAAATAATGTTAGCATCTGTTTAATATTGAAATGTATGCTGAAGATATAAATAATAAAGTTGCTTCTCTGTTAAATAGTTTAAAGTTTTAGGTGAGTTAGTGATTAACAATATAATATGGTATCCAAACAAATAGATCTTGTGTTCTAATCTTTCCCCTTATCCGATAACTAAAATACTTGCTTGTGAGTTGTTGATTAACAATCTAATAATGTATTCTTTAATGTTATTTACTCTTAGGAACGATTCAAGATGCAGTCCATGGCCGTGGGGTTAATTCATAACATGAATTTTTGTGAATTTCATTTTTGACAATCAAGGCCTTTTCTATTAAAATCATTTGCAGTTCCATTTAATGTCAAAATTAGGTAGTTTCTTAGCTTTTTTTTGATTCTATGGCTTTAGTGAAGGTAAGATCTAAGGAGTTCTTTGCTTGTGGCTTTTGGATTGTCTAAGTTGTTGGAAGCTCTTGAACTATGTAGAGTTTTCACTTCTCAGATTTGTTGAAGTTGAGGCATGCCAATTGGGGATGTTTGATCATAGTAGCAGTTTCAGTTTAAGAATTGAAACAGATTTTCTTGATGGGTTTGTTCATAATGTTCATATGAAGGCTCTATATATACAGAAATCAGTGACATCATTGTCATTGTTAGATGATCTTGATGGTATTGTGGGAGAGAGGAAGAAAAAAAATTTAAAGGATTAAAGATAAAATAGAGCATTGCAGGATGTCTGTATGAAAAAATGCCTAGTTAAAATAGAAAATGTAATTCTTAACTAGCTATTTTAGCTAAAACTAGAATGTCCTCCACCAGTCTCCATCTCATGCATCACATATGTCAATCAACATTGAACTAGCACAAATAAGCATAATCTAAAACAGATTTAGTGATATTAGGCAATGCATACTCAAAATCAAACATCAAAGAGAAACACAAATGAATGCCTATTTAATCAATTTCAATCCAAATTCCAGTCTCAAACTTCATACTTATGTTTTGCCACTATCATACTAAAAAGTTCAACAAAAATGTACCATGGATGTGTCTCTCTTTCTCTCTACAGAACGGAGCAGCACTTGGGTTGACCAGCACCAGGTGCAGAAGCACCAGCAGCCGTGGGTTGAGGTGCAGCAGCAGCAGCAGCAGCCATGGGCTGACGTGCAGCAGCAGCGGTAGCAGATGTGGGTTGACGTGTGATGGCCCGACGCCCCCTTCGATCCCTACTACCCTCAGGTATGGGTATAGGTATAGGTAAAGGTATAGGCTCGGGGAAATTCATGTCCCCCTCAAGCTCTGCAACTGGCCATTTAAGTTCAAAATTTATCACAAACTCCTCTTCTTCGCTACTCTTGTCATCTTCTACCTCTAATCTCTGCCATTCTTCAATTGTGTGTAATCCCGGTACCTTGCTTCTTCCTTTATTCCGCTTTCTGTGGCACTTTGCTGCTTTCCTACTCTTCCTCAATTCAAGCTCCTCCGAGTCAGGTCCCTCGTCTACTTTACCCTTCCCTTTGTTCTTAATATCCTTCGCTTCCTCGACTTTCTTCACTTCTTCGGTTTTCTTTCCTTCCTCAATTTTTATCCCTCTCAAAACTTTCTTCCTTTTGTCTTTAATATCCTTCACTTCCTCACTTTTCTGGGCTTCCTCCATTTTCTGTCCTTCCTCAAATTTTATGCCTCCCACAATGGCTTCCTCAATTTTCCTTGCTTCATCACTTTTCTTGGCTGCTTCCTCACTTTTCTTTGCTTCCTCCATTTTTGTCCCTCCCACACTACCTTCTTCCTCACTTTTCTTGGCTTCTTCCATTTTCCTTCCTTGCGAAAGTATTGTTACCCCTGCTCTCTTCAACTTGGCTTCCTCAATTTTCCTTGCTTCATCTCTTTTCTTGATTGCTTCCTCAATTTTCTTTGCGTCTTCTCTTTTCCTGGCTTCCTCAATTTTCTTTGCTTCCTCTTCTTTCTTGGCTTCCTCAATTTTCCTTTCTTCTTCTATTTTTGCGGCGTTCACCATTTTATGCGCTTCCTTAATTAATAAATCTTCAATAAATCTCTTCGCCGTGCCTGTGTCTTCTTTAACACCCTTCGCTTTGTCTGCTTTCCTGTCTTCCACAATTTTTTTCGCATACTCTACTCTCTTCCCCATGTTCTTATCCTCCTCTTTCTTTTCCTTCTTGGCTTCCTCTTTTTTCTTTGCTTCCTCGTTTTTCTTGGCTTCCACAATTTTCATGTCTTCTGCAAATTTTTTCCCTTGTTCCCTAAGTTCCTTGATTTCCTCCATTCTTTTCGCTTCCCTGATTTTACTGGCTTCCTCTTCCTCAATTTTCTTTGCTTCATCAAGTTTGACTGCTTCCTTGAGTCCCTCCATATCCTGCTGGACCTCAATTCCCATCGCTTCCATGCACAGCAACAAGGCATCCTACAACCCCACATTACCCAAAAATAAAATTCAATTCAGACACATACAACTGAAAAAAAACATAACTTCATAATTTAATTTCACCAATTGGCTGCAGAGAAACTGATGGAAAATGAATGCAAAGAAAGAAAATTAAAATTAAGAACCATAAATTCTTTACAATATTCTGTAACAAAATACACCAGTTGGAGTTTTTTTTTCTTTTCATTTCCTCTGTTTTCTCATCAGCCAAGCACATGGGGAGTGATAGAATTCTGTTTCCAACTATTCTATTACCTTATCAATGTACTGGCAACGGAGGAATGCCTCTGCACGTTGAAGGATTTGCGCTGGAAACGCCTCAAATGAAGCACTGAGAACTGCTGATGCCGCGATTATTGATGGCTTGAACTGTGTGAATTTTATATCTACAATCAAATTACAAAGAACTGATTAGTTGCTGTTTGAAACTCCATTTAGTTGTCAAGAAAAAGAAAGAAATTGAAAAAGGAAAATGTAAAATGTAAAAATTCTAATATCATGGTTCTACCCTAATTGAGCCAAAATATATGACTATCTTTGCTTTAATTGCGTTTTCTTGGTAACCAAACAAATTATAAAGTAGAAAATAGTCTTGTAGGTAAATTTACCCCCTTGAACGCTCAAAATGGACTGTGAAATGTCTCGACGAGTGAAGCCTCGAATTGGTTGCGGATGCCTCAGTTTGAAGAAAGGATAGAAGTATTCCATGAAGTTTATCGCAGTCAAGGATCGCATTCGCCATTCCAGCGTGGTCAGTAT
This sequence comes from Camellia granthamiana, assembly GCA_036172215.1. Classification (NCBI taxonomy): domain Eukaryota; kingdom Viridiplantae; phylum Streptophyta; class Magnoliopsida; order Ericales; family Theaceae; genus Camellia; species Camellia granthamiana. Next base: position 15,811,183 of record CM069911.1, read on the forward strand.
ACGAAGCTCCATCACCAAAAACAAGAGTGGATTGACACTGGTCGTAAGTTTGCGTTTAGCCTATTCAACATAAACCTGACATTAGAGAGAGAGAGAGAGAGAGAGAGAGAGAGAGAGAGAGAGAGAAATTTAGTACTTACCAAGAAATTAGGAACAGAGAAGTCCCTGTTCCTCATCTTCGAAGCAAGTGTAAAACAACAAATTGCAAAGAGCTTTGTGTTCTTGCGCGGATTTCTTTCTAGAGCCTAGACCAAGAATTGAAAATCGATTCAAAATCAATCGAAAAACATATCAAAAATGAAATCAAAAAGATTAAAGTCATAGATTTTAACTGGTAAATGGCTTTTCCTCGACAAGAATCGATCAAGGTAATTCACAGCAAGGTAGGGAACGAATGCATCATAATCGGTACCTTTTGAGAGCTGTAATTCATACCAAGAAATGCATTAAAAATCGATGATTTAACAAAAAAGCATATGAATGCGGAGAGAGAGATATATATACAGTACCATTTCGATGAGAGTAACGACGATGCTTCGGGTAATGGCCTTTTCGGCGTTATCAGAGTAACCTTGAGCAGCCATGAATTCAGATTCGACATTGAAGAACTTCTTGAAAGCTTCATCATTTCGTTGAAGAAATGGGTGCGTTGGATCGTAATCCATTTTTTTTTTCCAGAGGCTTTGGAGTGAGAGAGATAGAAACTGAAGAGAACTATAGGGGTCTCTCAGGGTTTATTCATATTATATATATATATATGAGTTGTTACGGTTAGGCCGTTAATCATAAAGGAAGTCGGTGATTGGATGATGAAGCTCTTTGCTCTCTAGCTGTTACGTGATGTATGGCGTGGCGTTGGTCAAGTGAGTTGACTCTATTCCATATTTCAAATACCCCGACCCGTACCCAATATATGGTTATTCATTAGTTGTTAATAATATCCTTCCTTTTTTCCTATCTGGATGCATTTGGGTGTGTTTTATTTCTATAGATTGTGATAGCAGAAGTGTCTTGTTATTAGTTAATAGTAAAATTTATAAGGGATATATATATATAAATAGATAATCTATACATAATTTTATATTTGAAAAGTTAAATGATATGGCAATGACAATTTTAAAAGAAAGAGTTTTGTCTACTCTATTTATAGTGTAATTTGTCTTCTGTGAGCTCATTTTAGGACTGTCTCGATAATTTAGACTGTTCATTTTATAAGAATTGTCGTTGAGTATATTATTCATGTAGGGAAAAAAAAAAAAAAAAAAAAGTTGATCGGACCATTCAATTTAAAGTGTGTTGTTAACTTTGTTCATTTATTAACAAGACTCTTAAAAAAAATTATTAAAGTGTGATTTTTGATTTCATGTGGGAGTTCGTTTTGGGCAAGTTTTCAAAATTTGTGCTTTGTTTAAAAAAATATTATTATATTCATGGCTGAATGATAAAATCAAAATTCTTCATTATAGATATATAATAGAGAAAACCATAATTCCATAAATAGTATTAGTCAGCTCAATTGATTTTTTTTTTTTTTGACATTAGTTTTAGCCTAATTACCTCATTTGGCGCTATTAAAAAAACTACCATTTTTAGTACTTCAATTATTATAATGATTTAACTTTATCTTATGTCCAATTACAAGTTAATTACTAATTAATAAAATTTTATGAAATATCATATAAAAAAATTCTTTTATTTCATGCATTACTGATCAACTGCTACATTAAAGGAAAGTAGTTTTTAGCTTACATATGAAAAGATCAAAAGGGAGGTCACACATTGCATAAAATCCAATTAGCAAGTAGTTCTCGGGTCGGGTTCCGGGTCGGGGATGATCAGGCCTCCCTCAAGTTGAGCAACTGGCCAGTTGAGTTCAAAATTCATCACAATAATCTCATCCTCCTCTTCTTTTTGCTGATCTCATCGTCTTCTTCGCTTGCTGCTTTCCTACTCTCCTGTGCTTCTGGCTTCTTCAGTTCAGGTTCCTCATTTTCTTTACCCTTCCATTTTTCTTAATTTCCTCCCCTTTCTCCGTTTTGTTCGATTGGTCGATTTTCTTTGATTCCTCTTTTTTTATTGCTTCCTCAATTTTAATCAATTCCTTCATTTCCTTAACATCTTCAAGGACCTCAATTCCAATCGCTTCCATGCACAGCAACAAGGCATCCTAACCACCACAATACCCACAATTAATATGCAATTCAGACATTTCAAAAAAAAAAAAAAAAAATCCTATTTTAATTTATCTGATTGGCTGCTGAGAAACCCAAGGAAAATTAAATTTATAAATCATGAGTTCTTAAGAGAATTCTGTATTTGTTAAATTAATTGGTATACATTACAACAAAAATCACAGTTTTTTTTTTTTTAAAATTTTATTTTCTTTCTTCCGCTCTTTGTTTTCTCATCAGCCAAACAAGTGGCAAGTGAGGACCGCTTTTGTAGTGGCAATAGAATTTATATTGCCGATTACTCTATTACCTTGTCAATGTAGTGGCAATGGTGGACCGCTTTTGTTCGTTGAAGGAATTGCGCGGGAAAAGCCTGCAATGAAGCACTCAGAATTAACGATGCTGCAATTATTGACGGCTTGAGGCTTGTGAAACTGATATCTGTAATCAAATTACAGAGAACAAATCATTGATTAGTTGGCAAGAAAATGAAAATGAAAATGAAAATTTTAAAATTTTGATTTCACAATTCTTGTTTAGTTAAACCCAAATATATATCCATCATAATTTTCACTGTCTTTGCTTTTCTTTGGTTTTCTTGGAAACCAAACAAATTATCAACTAACTTGAATAAAATAGTAATCATAGTAAATTTATCCCGTTGAACCGTGATAATGGCCTGTGCAATGTGTGGACGAGTGAAGCCCTGAATTGGTTGTGGATGTCCAAGTTTAAAGAAAGGGTAGAAGTAATTGATGAAGCATATCGCCTTCAAGGATCGCATTTTCCATTCTAGAGCATTCAGTATCCGAAGCTCCATACAAGTTACACATACCTGTCATTGTTACACCTTGTTATTGAAGTTATATAAAAACAAAGGAGAATTGTCTTGGCAATTTGAGTTTGCAACTTACAGTCCTAAAAAAAGCTCAATCCACGAGTTTGTATCTTTTCTCTTGGACACCAGTAACCCCCATTTGTATCTCTATAATTGTGTGAAGTGGCATCTGAAAATTGCACCACTAATATATATATACTTAATTGCCCAATCAACAACTCAAAATCCAAATCCCAAGCAATTTGCTCAATGGTGTAATTGGAAATGGAACTAAAATATCCTCTTGAAAGTGTGGAGAAAAATGCAGCTAAATAATAGATATTCAAGAAAATTCTTTAGTTCTCTAATATTCAGGAGTTACCTCAATATGTGGAACTTCTTTCAAAGGCCTATCAGCAAAATAAAAATATAATGCTCTCAATAACGCCTACAAAAATAACAAAAAATGAAAGGAAACAACAAAATTAGTTCACATATCCTGACCTCATGTCCTAATAAAAAAGAGAAGCAACGTGACATTATGCATGACGTGGTAAGATATCACCACAACAGGGGCACGCTGTCGTTCAAGCTCAATGATGACAGGCTCTAGCTTACAATTAGTAATACAGTTAATTTTACTGGAATAGTTAGAAACAAATTGATACCTTATTATTTATTTAAAATTAGGACTTCACCTTTGGATTACATCCAGATAAGATTCTCCACGGGGATATCGATGCCTCAACTTGTACTTCTTACATGACCTGAAATAAATTTCACAACATTATGCTATGAAATAAAAACAGAAAGCAGGTACAAATATATGCGTTTTTTTAAAAAAATTTCCCAAGACCACTCTTTTCCATGTAGGGGGAGGACTGAAGAATATATTGTTAGGATCAAACACACCCAGAAAATAATCTCACACACAGAGAATACAATATTTACGTGGTTCGGCCTAATGCCTACGGCCACGGACAGAAATGAGAGTTTCACTAAAATGGAGCACAATACAAAAACAGAGGAGGAGATAAAACTCTCACTCAACTCACAGCTCTCTCTCTCAAATTTTTGATACAATACATCCTTTCCCTCCCGTCTCTACTTATACACAAGGATGAGAAAGAGAGAAGGACAAACCCACTAAGACTTCCACCAGGTGAAAGTTAGAAATGGCAAGAGGAAGCTCATTCTTTCTTCATTTTTGCCTGCTCCTTGACTTGAGCCAGCCTTCATTGTTGAACTATCTAGAAGAAGAAATAAGGATCACCCCTTTCACATGGGGTGACCTCCAACATATATTTGGTGCACTGAAAATTAATATATTTCATGCAAAGATCGATGAAGCAAATGCATCAAAGATCGATGATTCAACAAAAAAACATATGAATATGGAGATAGATTTTGCGGTGGTATATACATACCTTGTCGATGATAGTAACAAGAACACCTCTGAGTGTGGCCTTGTCGGCATCGTCAAAGTAACCTTGAGCAGCCATGAATTGAGATTTGTCATTGAAGAGCTTCTGGAAAGCTCGATCATTTCGTTGCTCTAATCAGTGATTTGGATCGTAGTCCATTTTATTCTTCGGAAGAGTTGGAGTAACAGAGAACTACAAGCGTCTCAGGTAGTCTATATATATGGAGAGGGATATGGGGGAAGTCTGTTCTCTCTCTAAAAGTCTCGGCTTGGCTCTCTCTCTAAGAAGCGGGTATCTAGTAGTTATTTCTGGCGGTTAGGTCATTAGTCACAAAAGGAAGACGTTAAAGAACCCGACCCCTATCTGAGATTAGTATCCATTTCTTATCTGGAGGCATTTTTGGGTGGGTTTTCTTTCCATTGGTAATAATAGAAGTGTTTCTGTTAATGATTAATTACCACAGTTGAAAATTGTTATATATTTTTTACAACATACATTTTTATAAATAATATATAACTTTTTAAAATTAGCCAAGTTAAATGAGTAATGTGAGTGTTATATTGAAATTGAATGATTCTAATCACCAAAAACAATAAAGAGAAATAAATTTAAACACAAATAACATAAAGATATATGTGGGGTCTACAAAAAGAAGGAAAACAAATAGACTATGCATAATAAAGCATCATAGAGCTTTGAACTTCCCAACTCAATCACTTCATAACACTATCAGACTCTCACACCAAAACTCTAGCTGAATAATATAATAAATACTTCCAAATCTCCGGCTCCACAACTTGGCCAAACGAGCTCAGCCCTCCACCTCCATAATAGGTCTCTTATAGTAAATCTGAGTGTACAGTAAAAGTAAAAGATACCTTACAACAATAGACTTATTATTTCAATAAGATCGATAGTAATATGCTTAACAATTACAAAATAAATTCACTTTTCAACGAAACTACAGTTACTATTCAACTTAAACACACTGAAAAAAAGCAGAGAATATGAAAATCATACAAATAAGCCATGAAATTTATCATTATTGCGCAGTTTTTTTTTTTTTTTTTTTTTTTTTTTAAACTTTCTCAATCACTTGTTCACAATAAGTTTGGCTCTAGCATGTCCAGCCTCAATCCGGAACTGATCTCCCAAACCAAAATGTGCCATCAGTAACCAAACAAAAGTAATAAGCTCCCCACCTTTGCTGAGCTGCTGGGCATGACCATTTGGTCTGATATGACTCGCGGCATAGGACAACAATTCCACCCACACTTCACTCATTATCTTCCACCTGTTCTCAAATTTCAACTTGTTCAAATCCTTTGCAAGCATGCAAGCATCAAATAACAATGATTTGCTTCTATCCCCCTTCACTTTAATGGGTTTAACAACAGTATCTACCCCAAGTAACGCATCACACACTTCTTTCCCGCTTGGCTTTAATAATGAGGTACCCGATTGCCCCTTTTGAAAGAACTTTTTGGCTTCTGCACAAGTGTCCTGAAATCTGATTTGTCCTATACCCAATACTGCTGACATCATTGTGGGCCTCATGACCAGAAGATACAACATATATTCTGAGAGGATCTTACAAATTTCACGATTATTTTTAGTCTCTTCATCGCAATTTGGGTCAGTCTCTCCAGTAAAATAGCAGAGTTCAGTAGCAACATGCCACAGCAAAAGGCTTTCATCATATTCAACGTCCTCACTCACACTCGCTAAGATTTCGGGGTGAGGACACAAGTGTTGCGAGAGAACCCAATTACCCCTGGCTGAAAATATCTCCTTGGCAATTTTTGAATCTTCCGCTTGGACAGCCTTGTCCTTCAACTGGTCAAAAATGATTTCTCTTAGTTTATCCTTCTCCACAGATTTGTATTCTTTGTATCGCATCTCATCAAGGAAATCTTTGAGTCCGATATGGTCAGCTGCTGTGTCAATCCATTTGAACCGTTTGTTCAGGCAGTAATTTATCAAACTGCGCTGCGAGACAGATTTAGACCACCGCCATTTTTGATCAATTGAAAGTCCTATCCGGATTGCATAAACAATTTTTGTGGCCGCCTTGGAACACTTGAGCTTAATGTAATTATTAAGCTTAACCACAGTCCAGTCAGAGAAGATGAGCTTGACGTGTGCAATGAGGTCCAAGACAACAGCACCAACAAGCAGAGTGTAGGTGACAGCAATGTCAAACCGGTGGAATCCATGTTTATGAAATGATGCAAAGAGGCAAAAGGAAACCACTATCAAAACAGAGCAAATGACGCGAAAAGAGTACCCTATCTTACCATGCACCGCGCCAGTCTTGGTGAAGAGCACATCATACATGAAATTGAGCTCCACCTCCATTACATTGAAAGCATCTATCGGATTCCTTTCAAAAAAGAACTTTCGACTCACACTTCGCTCGTGGAAGCTAAACATGTGGTCAACAATTAGCCCCTTGAAAGTGTTAAAGAAATTGTACCCCTCTTTCACCACGTCAATCTCCTCGATCTCTTCATTCTGCAAGTTTTTCTCTTCATCTGTGTTCCTGGATCCTTTCTCGGGTTCTTTTGTGATTACAATCCTAACTGGGACCCCGGCCTCTTTATTTGATGAGTATTCCTCCATAAGTTGAGCATAGTTTGGTCCAGCGTCAGGCGGTGGAAGCATAGAAGCCTTAAAATTACCCAAGCAGGCCATATATAAAGCACGTGTGCGCTCAACATACTTAATGAATCCAGCGAAAATCATGAGGACTGTTGGGATCCAAAGTTTATTAGGGATTGATTGCAAGAAGACATAAGCTACTGCAGCAAGCTGGATGAGAAGGCCAAGCAAGTGTCGAATCCAAAGCTCATTATCTTCAAGTGAGAAGGCGGTGATTGTATCCGGGCCACCAAGGTGAAGCAAAAGAAACGGAGCCCAAAAGGCAGCAAGGTCTTCGTTTAAGGGATGCACGTCACAGCCATTACCTTGGCCATTGGAGATGAGTCCAACAGCAAAGGCTGCAATCCAATCCGCAAGAAGATATGCCGCCCAGATCATCAAGGTTACAATTCTTCTTCCTGTACGTTTTCGTGCTGGTGCAAGGAAAATCAACACTATCTGAAAGAAGAGACTGACAAGAACAGTTACACGGAGATTCCATTCATCCCATGCCCTCTTTAATTTGTATGGAATATGCCAAGCCATGATACTTCGCTCCTGTGAAGTCGATCCTGATTAGTTGTATGGGGGAAAAAAATTGTGCAGACTATTCTATCACAATACACATAACCTGAGGTACTTAAGTAATGAAAGGCAAATTATGATTTGGAGAGAGAGAGAGAGAGAGAGAGAGAGAGAGAGAGAGAGAGAGAGAGAAAATCCTTTGTAGCTAATATGGGGTTACTGCTTGGAATTGGGAATGTATAAATGCAAATGCATAAATGTATAGAACATAGTTTTTTTTTTTTTTTTTTTTTAATCGGTAAAAGTCAATTGTCAGTTGTTAGACTCCCACCCTTTGCAAAGTACCAAGTGTTTGCCCCCTTAATTCAACTTCTCCTAGGGAGAGTTGAACCCATGAGAAGAATACTTATTGTATCAGTTGAGAAGAAAAGAATACACGGTATTATAGATTGAAAATGCTCATAAATTAGGTTTTGTACATTACAAGAAAATGAGCTGGTTTTAAATACGTATTGTACCTGTATTAACCGATATGAATTGAGGTTTTGGACTTTCGATATTGATATCATATCGATACATCGGCTGATGCAATATTATCCAATATTATTCGATATATAACCGTATCACTGATACAGATATTGTTATTTAGAACCATGCTATTGATGATGTTGCTTATGCCAACATCGGTAGGGCAAGGGTGACTAATTTTTCAAAACCACATTATTGTTGTGTTTGGATGGTAGATTTGTGAAGGAAAAAGAAAGTGAAAGATAAAAATAGAAAAAGAAAATGAAGTGGAATAGGTGAATTACACAAATGATTCCTAAAGTACACGACTTATTTAATTTTGTTTCTCAATATTCAATTTGTATCAAATTTTTTTTTGATTGGCAAAAGGCAACTTTATTGATGAAAAAGCATGAACAATACAAGTGATACACATCAATAAAGAAAGTGAGAGCAAAAGCATCATAGCTATACTTTGCAATCCCAACTATGTGGGCACCACAAAGCAAGCACAATCTTATGCTAGCACACCACCAAGTTGGTGAGTGACCAACCAAACAATACAGAACACACAACTAATACAATAAACCAATCACCTAACTACTCCCACCCAAACAAAATCTGACCTGTTTAAGATTGAAAACAAAATCATGCACTGTGTACTGCAATCCTACTAGACTACTCTTAGCCCAAAAAGCTATCCTTGTCTTCACAATATCCTCCAAGTCAGCAAAATTAGGATGACCACCATTAAACATAATATGATTCCTCAATTTCCAAATTGACCATAGTAATACTAATGGCACAATCTTCCAAAGACTCAATTCCTTTTTCTTAAAAGAAACACCTGCCCACCATTGTAGCAAGGCTTCAATAGAACCAGGAATCACCCAACACATATCCCACCACCTCAAAATTCCAGACCAAACTCTCCATATCAGTGGGCAATGTAAGAGAACATGGTTTACATTTTCAGTTTCCCCTCTGCAAAAGACAAACAGTGTGCTAGCATTATCATCCAACACCCCAATTCTATGCAGAAAATCTGAGGTTTTCACTCTTCCCCTCCAAGCTAACCTACTGAAGAACTGGATTTTACGAGGTGCCATATTCTGCCACAGCCCTTTAGTAATACACAGATTTGGTCCCTTGGCTACTTGAAACCATCTCCATACTGATGCCACTGAAAACTGCCCTGATGGATCTAAGTCCCACCTCAAGCAGTCATCCATATGCCCTCTGATTATAGGTACTACATTCAACCACTCATGCAATCTGTTAACCTCTTCCTCCTCCCAAGCTCGCAGCCCTCTTCTAAACACCAGATTCCATTCCACTGAACTCCCTCTACTCTGACTGTACTGCAACAGAGAACCCTCTTTCTCCTCTGATAGACTAAACAGTCTTGGGAACTCCTCACTGAGTCTACTATTATTACACCACTTATCAGTCCAGAAATGATTTCTTTCCCCATTCCCAACCTTTAATTTTGCATTATCCAAGTAAAAATCAAGCATTTGAGGGTAATCCTGAGCAATACTTATAATACCCTGCCATATGGGAGACACATTGCCTGCTCCCCCCACATTAGGCCACCACCCACCTCCAGATCTCCCATATTTGCTGCAAACTAATTCCTACCACAAGGCTTTATCTTCAACTCCATACCTCCACCACCACTTTAAAAACAAACAAACATTCATATCACTAATACTTCTAAATTTGTATCAATTGCATCCCTATATTTCATACATTGATTCAATGTAGTCCCATCCTTAACTGTTGTGCAAAAAATATATTTAATATGCTTACCTCAGTCTCAAATTTAGCATTTGTGAAATTTAACAGGGGATGAGACTTTATTGAATTAATTGTGCAATTTAAGGATGCAAATGAGACAAATTGAAGATTGGGGACCAAAATAAAACAAGTAATATACTTTAAACAGTCATGTTTGTGTAGTTTTACCCAGAAAAATAAAATGAATAGATAATTGTAAAAGTAAAATTAGAAAAATTATTTGGTTATCCATAAAATAAAATAAAAGTACTCCTTTTGTCCCAAATTGTTACTCCATCTTCAGCATTAATGCCATTTAATCGAGTCAATAAATAATATATTTTGATAAAATTTTTTTTTTTTTTAAAACACAAATTAAAAGATCTTAATTAGTTCTTATTGATAAATTCTTCAAAATCATTCAAAAATAAATAAATTAAACATACAAACAAATTTTTGAGATATCTTGAAATAGTAAAAATAGATCAACAATTTAAGAGAAAAAAGAGTATTTTATTTGGTTATCCATAAAAATAAAAAAATAAAAAAAGAAGAAAAACTAAACAGCCGGAGTAAGAAATGCACAATGAGGATGGATTCAGGATTATCACAATGGTGCAAAAGTATGTTTGGAGTGCAAATCCTTCTAATTTTTCATTATTTTAAAATTTTTAGTATAATTTATGATATTTTTTAAATTTTAGAGTGAGGTCGCCCCATCTGCACCTTTAGATCCATCCTTGTGCACAATCATATAACAATTATCAAAACTGTAAAAAAAAAAATTGTAAAAAGTAATGCAAGAATTACACAATAAAACAGCAGAAAAGAAAGTTGTATAACTAAGGCTTCGTTTGGAAGTAGGGTTGGAGCTATTTTAATCAAAAAAAAAAAAAAAAAAAAAAATTTTTTTTTTAAAAATTCAATAAGACAAAATATAAAATCAAATCCATAATTATTGCATTCTGTCTCTCCTAAAAAATTAAAAAAAAGTCAAAAAGCCTTTCCAATAAACAAAAACTCAAAAACCCAACCAACTCCCCAAACCAACCTAATGGCGGTAATAAATCCAAGTTTGTTGGAAAGTCTTAGGGTGAGTCAGATAGATTGACTCGGAATTTATTATTTATGCATCGAAGGATCGGTGGCGTTGCTCAGCCGAGTTTTTTAGGTAACCCAATAATGCAAATTATGTATGTGTGTGTGTATGTCTCAAATCACTCATTCATCATCAAGAAAGAGAGATACAAATGGAAATGGGAATCAAATTACCTTGTTCTGCTCTTCTTTCTCTGTCTCTCTCTCTTCTGTTTCTTCTCTCAGTCTCTCTCTGCTTCGTTGCTTTAGTGAATTCCTCTTGTAATCTCACACGGTTAGTTATATTCTGCTAGAAGTGAGTGGTAGAGAGAGAAAAGGAAGGTTCTTGGCAATGGCGACTCACTGAATGAAACCCTTTTCGTCATTTCGTCCAGTCTACGCACGTCAACGTTTTTAGGTTATGGGAGCATCTATTTATACACACCAAATACCCTCTTTACACACACTTAATGATATTTAATCTTATTATAATTTTATCCCTAAATAAAATTACTATTTTAGACATCTACTCAATTCAAAAGTCTCAATGCACACACATCCATCACGTTCAAGCTCCAAGTTCAGCACTCATTCATTAAGCTGAAGTCAGTCATCCATCACGTTGGACTCACCTTCACAGAGCATCGCTTATTCTTCATTCATTATTGTTCTGGAAGATTTGCGTTGGAAATGAGCAGAGTTGGATTTGCCTGTGGAGGATATCCAAATGAGCATCACTTTTTTTTTTTCCAGCGTCGTTCGGATAACCAGGGTCGTATTGTATTATTTGATTCGGAAATCTACAACCGAAATAATTATTTACTTTCGGAAGTTGTTGTCCGAACAAAGTTATTAATTTCGGAACTTGTTGTCCGAACAAAGTATTTAAATTCGGAAATTGTTGTCCGAACAAAGTTAACCTTTATAACATTCAACTTCTGAAATTTTAAAAAAAATTCGGACAACTACTTCTGAATGAAGTAAAATTTTGTTTTCCCATTTTATATTCCAAATTTGCAAACTGCAAACTAAATTTACAGTTTCGAATTGCAAATTTATGTTTATAATGCCATTAAAAATTTGTAATGTTATACAAAATGTAAATGTTTAAAAATTTGTAATGTCAATTCACATGAATTTTATGTTTCGAATTGCTCACCAAATGTAAATGTTTGATAATAAGAAAATATCACTTACAAAATCAACGACCATTGTTACCATTCCATTCTAAAAATAAAATGTCATTACAATGTCATTACAGTACCATTGTTGCCATTCCATTGTAATAAGAAAAATGTTCACCACTGTTACCATTACAACAATATCATCTTACAAAAATCACCAAAAAAAATTCATCAACACGCAAATAACATGTCACGACCTCGTCCTCGCCCACGCCCTTGTCCCCATTCATGGTCAACATCCAATTCACGACGTCGTCTATTTGAAGCAGTAGGTGGGACACGTTGTTGATATTCAAAATCCACATTCTCTGCAAAAATTAATATACCCAAACAAAATAAAAAAAATAAAAATAAATAATGATTCAAAAGTATTACCATGGATGCTTCAATGGGTACTAACATGGATGCTTCAAATATTGAGATTACCACAAATGTAAAAATAATACACAAAAGAAGGGAGAAAAAAAAAAAAAAAAAAAAAACACTGTTCGGAAGTTGCAATCCGAAAATATATATACTGTTCGGAAGTTGAAATCTGAAACAAAAAATTAATTTCGGAAGTTGATTGTTGTTTGAATTTAATGTATTCGGAAGTTGACTGCCGAAATAATCAAAAAGTTTCGGAAATCTACTGTTGAAATAAACCATCAATTTCGGATTCCTACTTCCGAACAAATTCCTCAATTTCAGAAACCCAGTTCCGAACGGTTTGTTCACGATCCGTGGGTCTTCGTTCGTTTTCAAAATGAAAAAAACCAAACTCTACGTTGCAAATTAAATAGGAATGATGATTCAAAAGTAAACTCATCTAATGAGAATTGAAAACGTGATGGAATGCTTCAATGGGATGCAGCTTGGTGGATGAAATGCTTTAATGTATTTGCACACCTGGGTTGCACACGGTAAGCTTCTATGTGATGGAATGCTTCAATGTATTTGCACACAGTAAGCTTCAATGGGTGTGTTTATCCTCAAGGTTGAAGATGGAGCTCAGCTTCAATGGGTGTGTGTAGCTGGGTTTGGAGTCAGGGGTGTGTGTGTGTGTGTGTGTGTAGATGTGGAATGAACTGTGTGTGTAGTGAGTAAACTAATTAGGAATTAATTTTTTTGGTGTGTGTAGTGAGAAGGATGTGCAAAAAGAGTATTTGGTGTGTGTAAATAGATGGTCCCTTAGGTTATTTGATAATAATAAAAAAAAGATTAAAAAATCATATGAGTGTCTAGTCTTAAAATAATGACTTGCCTTGAGAGTTCTGTTTTTCATTTTATTTTTGGGGTATATTACACTGATATTCCTGAAGTTTATATTTATTACAGTTTTTATTCATATTGGAAAAATTACACTGACTCCTTTGTTAATTTAATTTTATGTATGATGATCATTACGATGAGGGGGAACTGTTATGAAACTTTAAACTTCAGGAGGCAATCTGTAATAAAACTTTAAATCTCAGGGAGGAGGATGTAATTTTCAAAAGGTGAGGGGAGAAACTGTAATAAACATAAACCTCAGGGGGTGTCAATGTAATTTACTCTTAAATTTTTAAATCATGATTTAAAAAAAGAAAATTTATTTTATTATGAATTTTAAAAATAATTTTAAGATGATTTGTAATTTTTTTTTAATTTTTATTTAAATTGATTGATGTATAAGATGTGTGAGATGAGAGAAAAAAAAGTAATTGATTGATTGAGTAATAATAATAATAATAATAATAATAATAATAATAATAATAATAATAATAATAAAGAGTTTTAAAAGTAATTTTGAATTGTATTTTAAAAATATGTTTGGTTAACATATTTCATCTAAATCCTAATTTGAAAACAAAATCATGATTTGAAAAGTAAACCAAACTACCATAATTTTTTGGAAAAGTTTACAATGTGCACCTTCTAAAAAGGCATATGATATGTATTTATTGTGTGGTTCACATTGTGCCACGTCATAAAAAGTAACTTGCTAAACAGGTCATTTAATAGGTTATATGAAAGAATCATAACTTTTTTTAAAAATCATAACCATTACTACAATGCATCATAACAATGTCATAATATACACTATGGTGTCATAATAAAGACACTATCAATCATAACAATATGACAATGACTCATAACAAATGTAGTTATTTCCAATAAATTATCGTAACATTTGAATCGTAACATTTTTTTATTATGATTCACCATAACAAGTCATAACTTTTGGTAGTACAAATCATAACTTTTACTAATGAATCATAACCATAACACAATGACTGTAACTTTTTTTCCACAATCATAGCAAGATTAACAAAATATCATAACTTTTACTAATGAATCATAACATAACACGTTGATTGTAATTTTGTCTCGAAAATCATAACAACATCAACAAAAAATCATCACTTTTAAAATTTCAAACACAATTAATTGTGTAATTAATTGGTATGGCATATTAGAGTAAATGGAAAATCATAATTGATTGCAAAATCGATTGGATTCAAAGTCCACAATTGATTATACAATCAATTAGTAGTCAGGTTTTGAACAATCACAATTGATTGTACAATCCATTAGAATATAAGGGAGATTCCAATATTACAATTGATTGTACAATTGATTGAAGGGATTCTTGATATAATAAACATAATTGATTCAATAATCAATTAGTTTTCATAAACCACACTAAATCAATTAATTACCAACTTATTCATAGTTCCAAGTCAATTAGTAAAAGCCTAATCATTATTATCAATTTAGTTAATATTCAAATAGTAATTGATCAGTTCATCGATCGCCATTTTTATGTAATTATGTTGTTGTGTTGCCATTCTCAAACATTATCACTAACAAAAACGCATGACACTCCAACTACGTTTCTGGTTCTACGATATTCTCTCTCTCTCTCTCTCTACCTAAAATGTTGTTGCTATGACTATCTCATCGGCTCTCACTCTTTCTTTCCTTGTCATTATTAGTGAATCTGTCATGACTCGAACCAGCCCCTAAAAGTTTAGGTCATAACCGGCTAGTAATCCGTAGATTAGTGAAAGCCTCAAGTGATCATACAGAATATTTATGCTAATGGGGCCATAAACATAAGCATATAATAATGAAAAGTCCATTGAGCTGTGCCAATCATGAGGAAAATCTTAACCATGTAACACAATAATACATATACATACCCATCAAAAATACAAGTGCCACAAGAAATTTATACATATTATTTACAAACCCAAGACCATAATAGCAAAAGCAAAATAAGGTCAAGGTGTGGTGTGAGTCAAAGACAAAACTTCATTTCAGAGGCATGACTCAATTGGGTTACAAAATAGATCCTGAAGCTGACTCTAGGGATGTGCTCCATACTGCTGATCACCTACATGTGTATACATAATATTGGGTGAGCGAAACTCAGTGAGTAATAATACAATAAAGTAGTGTAAATAGATGATCATAAGATCCTCACAATGTCCATTTTCATATATTCATATATTCAAAATGGCCTTAGGCCCAATCACATAACAAGCAGTCTCGGGCCCAATCACATAACAAGCGGCCTCGGGCCCAACATATAACAAACCGCCTCGAGTCCAATCATATAACAAGCGGCCTCGGGCCCAACATATAACAAGCGGCCTCAGGCCCAGCATATAACAAGTGGCCTTGGGCCCAATCATATAACAAGCGGCCTCGGGCCCATATTGCACATGTCATATAATATTAATGAAGTTCCTTCATTTCGATCAAATGATACATTTAAGTCTGATTCTAAATCAAATTAAAACTTGTTTCAAATCACATAATATCAAATATTGCTTACCAAACCTTTTATCAAACCTTTCATAACTCCAAGTCGTAGCGGAGTACCTGAAGGCATTAATTAACTTGTTGAATTACCATACAGGACAATCGTCAAAGGTTGACATCATACAAAACGTTTATCGCGAATCATTAGCTTATGCAAAACGTCTAAGACGGATCATAGACAAATAACAATTATTGAGGGTCAAAGTACATTTTCCCACTTGATCATAATCATTGCTCAAAACGAAACTCATTCATTCTTATCAAAACATTCTTTTAGAAATTTGCCATAGCATAATTGTTTCGAAGATTTCAAGCATATTTTATTATTTTGAAAACACTCGTCAAAGCACATAATTTATACAAAGCATAAGTTTCACAATTCCAAAGTATTTCATATGAAAATACTGTTACAAAGAAATTACTCACAATACTTGGTCGGATGATACTCCTTAACGACTCAGCCTGCAGAAACATAACCAAGCATAATATTTCAAAACACATTGTCTTCAATTCACTCAATCGATTTATTCATTACATATCCATTCAATCATTCCCTATTCTTTAATCTCTCTCAAGTGTTTAATGCTAAACTTCTCTGCATGTGATTCACGTACAAAGCTTGTTTCAATGATGTACTTTAAACGGCCATAAATGTTCATGACTTACATTAATGTTTCCTACAACAATCTCATATGTTTTTCATTGAAAGTATCATGCTTACATATTTAAGGTCTAAAGAAATAGTAAGAAGCGAAAGGAAACTAAGTTGGGATAGGAAATGGCATGAAACGGTCAAAAAAAAATAAACAGCCTTCACTAATTTGAGCATATCTATTTGTGTACTTAGAATTTGGATGTGAAACCACCACCATTAGAAACTAGACTTCAAGGGCTTGAATTAGGCTTAAGAATCGCTTAAAATGGAGTCCGAATGAAGGAGATATGCCCTTTTGAAGTTGGGCTGAAATAGGGGTTTCGCATGTGCGAAAGTCTTCACCGCTCGTGCGGCCCCAATCCACTCGAGCGGAACCACCAGATGCTCAAGTGCCCAAGGAGTAGAATGAAAACCTATTTTTTTCTTCATGTTCCGCTTGTGCGGTACTCATGGCCGCTCGTGCGGTTTGGGCAAAATCAAACGCTCCGAAAATTCATCAACGATTCAGCTTTCAAACCCAATTTCAAGCCAAGATCTCATGTAATCTTCCTTTAAAACATGAAATACTAACCTTATACAAGTGTAATCACAACTCAAACACGTCAATCTTGCTTAGAATTCAAATTCAAAGTCTCATATTTTAAAAATATACATATCTATGAATAATCTTTTAACAAATCTTGTTGGTATGAACCAACTAAAGTTTATTTCTTGGATTAATCACAAGGATGAACTAAAATCAAACAAAAATGGAGAGATTAAGGTTCAATTTCATACATTTATCTCAACCATTACATATCTTAAAATCCTAGTTCAAAATTCCCAATTTCCTCTTGATTTCAAGCAAAGGATGAGATATACACAAGATTTCAAGTAGATTAATATACCTTAGTTCAAATTTAGGGTTTGCTATTTGAATCTCTATCAAAATCCTAGCTTTCTTTCTTCCTCTCTCTCTCTCTAACTCTCTGTAGAGCTCTCCTCCAAAAATGAAGAACAAAAGGGGCTAAACATATATAACTTAACTCATAAATATTAATTTATTCTTTACGAATCGTAATTTTTCAAATTTCACCGCAAGCTCTATAAATCATGCTAATCATAGATATGAAGTCGATTTTTGTTTATCGCACCTCTAAGGCCTTCAATTTTCAGTTCAAAGTTCACATTATGACAGATATTCCTACATTTGATAGATATTATTCTAAATTCACATAATTCATATACTTAAACTTGTAAATTCATATCAAACACATAATCACATGCATAATTAAGCATAGTATGAGTTGGGTTATCACAGAATTAGACAACAATGTTATTGTTACGAACTTCAATTAATCATGCCCTTTGATCCACTAAAACACAGCCATCACCATCGACTTAGACCATTATAATAACATTGTTGCCGCTACTAGCGTCATGTTGTCGTCATGTTCAAATGATGACGTCGGCTGTAAATCACTTTGACACAATTATAACTCTAGCACATGCCAATATTAGTCTTTCTCTATTATTTTGTAGTCGGTCACTACCTTTTTACAGTCACTCCTTTTTAAAAATAATAAATTGTATTTTCATTTTTAGATATATATTGTTTGTCATTGTACCCACCTTAGTCCCTATATTATTTGTCTTTTCTTACTTTTGGTCCAATTTGCTAACTTATGAGGGTA
Organism: Camellia granthamiana; assembly: GCA_036172215.1. Taxonomy (NCBI): domain Eukaryota; kingdom Viridiplantae; phylum Streptophyta; class Magnoliopsida; order Ericales; family Theaceae; genus Camellia; species Camellia granthamiana. The sequence goes on from CM069911.1 coordinate 15,829,424, forward strand.
ATTGTAGAATTTTAAAAATTAACTTTCCTATTTTGATCACTTAGAAAACTTTGTTTTCCCATTTCAAAATAGATAGGTCATGGCAAGCAGTAAATGGAAGTGTTCTACGATGGAGGATTGCATGTTGAGGTGGTCTATCACGGAGGTTTTCGTACAAATTATGGTGAACTTGACCCAACATTTTCCGTCACAAAAGTATAACATTTGTTACAATTTCGACCAAAGTGAAAAGAATATAATAGTTTCAAGACCAAAGTGAGAAATTCATAGCTAAGCGGAGTAAAGGTGTAATTTACCATTTTACAAAATGTAAACCATGCCCTAATCTGTGAAGAAATTGTTGATTTAATTAATATCATAATAATTAATATTTATTATTAGAAAATATACTAACATAATTTAATATGAAGATTTAATAATTTTAATAAAGGTAAAAGAGGAAATATCATTTTGTCTCTCATACTATCACTGAAAAATTAATTTAACCTCTTTATAATAATATTAATTTTACACTGAGTTTATTTGATTTTAAATTAATTTTACCCCCGCTATTAGCTTCTGTTTATAATCCAACGAAAGTTGCTGACATGAAAATGAAATTTGAATTTTCATTTTATCTTCCACACTATCTATAAAATATCAATTAGACCTCCAAACTTTATTTTATTCAGAGAACTAATTGATATTTTGGGTGCCACGTCAGCAGCTTCTAGTTGATTATAGACCGTAATTGATGGTGGAGTAAAATTGATGCAAAATCAAATAGTTTAGATATAAAGTAGATATTATTAAGAGAACAGTGGTTGGATTGTTTTTTGAGTTATGGTTTGAGGGAAAAATGATATTTTCTCAAAGTGAAATTTCAATAATTTAAAAAATATATATATATATATAGTTTGAGGAAAATAAAAAATAAAAAGATATTCATAAATTTGCATAATTTCCTTTTTAACAAGTACTCTAGGCTTCGGAAGGCTAGAAGGAAAAATAAAGATTGATAACGAACATCCTTTTTGGCACTAAACTTTTTTGCAATTGTGAACATATTAGATGGTCGAAGAAACATGGATGAATAAACTAACCCAGTTTGGTAGTATTTTGTGGACGATTGAAGAAGCATATTAGTTTTTGAGTTTCAATTTGTATGGAATTTATAGTGTTGCTTAAGATTGGTGTGATGAAACTATTTATGATATTTAAATGTATCACATTACTCTTAGTTGTTACATTTACAATCCGTAAAAAATTTCACACATGTTCCAAATGTTAGTGGGGAAACTATTTAAAAAACTAGAGTAAGATTCCATGTTTTGCTATATATACAATACAATATAATTTTTTTTTTGCATAATGAGTTCATGTCCAACTAAAATTGTGCCATTAGTATATATTATCATATAGACATTTCAAATGCCAGGAGAGTAAGAGGACAAGTCCTTGGCAAAGTAACAAAATAACTAATAAATTTTCTCATTTTTCCATTTAAACACACACACACACACACACACACACACACACACACACACACACACACAAAAGAGAGCATATTGTTAATGCAGAGGAAGTGATAACTCATGTCATCTCCCCACTTAGAAGGTGTGCAATGGTAGTTCTTTGCAAATTTTAAAAATACCAAGAACAATGATAGTATTTGCTACAAAAAGCAGCAATATGAAATTCCTTGTTAGTAAGCAAAATCTAATGTATCTGTAACAACCCCGACCCATGTTTAATGTTAATCCATGATTTAATATGCCTAATAAGTTATTAAGATCAATTCTAAATTAATTACATGTGTGTTGCATTATTTGTACTTTTATCTGTCTTTCGTAAAAATATCTGTTTTCGTTTCCGTTTCGGTTTGTAAATTGAAGGCCTTATCGGCATCCGATCACGAAATTGGCTTAGTATATGTGTTATTTGGAATTTTTAGAACATTATGGTAGGTTCAATTGAAATTTGATTCGGAACGATTAAAATTAGATAAATAATGTCAAATAATGTCAATTGATTAGCTATTAATGAGGTCTTCATAATGGAGCCTATATAAGGCCACTTTGACTTCCTTAATACATTTTGCACTCTCATTACATACTCCTCATAGCTCAAAACGTGAGACAGGGAGAGAAAAGAGAAGACTTGAGCTCAACTAGGGCGATTGCTAGAGAATTGGGAGAAATTGACTTGAACTTAGCTAGAATCTGAGTCATTGGGAATAATCACTCAAGAACTCAAAGAATCGAGACTTGTAAGTAAGGAATTCAACCCATGAATTATGTAATTAACTCATTTAAGTTGTGAATTCAGAGGAAAATGAAAGATTAGTGCATGAAATGAACTAAAGAAGCAGGAAAGAAGAATAGTAGAGCTTGCATGTGCATTTTATGGTAATTTTGAAGTTGATTTCAAGTAAATTCTCCATGCATGTCATGTTCTCAACTTAATTATGAAACCTCATGATGTTTTCCATCAATTTGCCTTAATTGATCATGTCTTGGAAGCTTTGAAGTCAAGAAAATGCTTGCATGTAAGTCCATGTGTTGTTTTATAAGTTTCAAGTTTAATTTTACCCAGTTGACTTACTCTTGGGCCTTGATTTTGTGAAAAGATCTTTAATTCGTAATGTTTTCAAAGTTTAAACTTGTTTTCTCAAGTTTTGGGCCCAAGAGTTGTGTTTTGATGAGTTAGATTCGAGTTTTGAGCTTGGGAGTGCAATCTGGAAATTCTAGATTTTTGCACTTCCGCTCGAGCGGAATAATCTGTGCTCAAGCGACCACTCTGTAATCCTACATTTCCGCTCGAGTAACAAGGAGTTTGCTCGAGCGTGAAATACATACTCCCAGAAGTTTCATGTTTTTGCAGACCACTTGAGCGACAAGAATTGCGCTTGAGCGGGGACATGAGTCTCACACTCGAGCGACCATCGAGCGTCCGTCGAGCGTAAAAATCGCATAACCAGTACTTTTTCATAGTTTGCATAATGCTTGAGTGGAGGATATTGTGCTAAAGCGTCCTCTCACATTTTGTATGTCCACTCGAGCAGAGGAAGTTGCGCTCAAGCGGGACCCCTATTTTCAGCAAATTTTGTAAAGTGTTTCCAAGTATATTTTTGGCATCCTCATTGTATCCTAAGCATTCTTAGGCTTAGATTAGGATACCATAATGAGGATAAGAAGTAGAAACACTCAAGGGCAAATGAATTGAGTTACGTACAATTCAAGTGTGCTTTGCAATGTATGTATCTGTTATGATTGGTGTAGGTCACGCGTCGTGAGCGGTTGATCCATTGGTTTACTACCAAGCTATCTGTACAACTATTTGTGAGTAATAACTTAGTAAAGTTATGTTTGATATGAAATACTTTATGAACTATATGATATGATATGAACTGTTTTTGAATAATACAAAAGGCTATTATGTGATTACATGAATGATGATCCACTTTTTTGAAATGTTTATGTGGTACCCTTAGTAGAGGCCCTCGCTTAGGGAACATAATATTGTGGCATATGGTCATGAGGTCCTCGTCCAGGGAAAATAATATCGTGGCCCAGGCCCTCGCCCTGGGAAAACAATACCGTGGCTCATGTATGAGATATGTTACCAATACCGGAGGTTCCAATGTAGAACTTAATAAGCTTGACCAAAGAGATATGTTTAATGCTAATGAATACACCACTCAAGATATGAATATGATTATGATTCTGTTTCTGAGATGAGTATGATTATGCTTCTGTTCATTAGTGATTTGAAGTTATGTTTGTGCTGGATATAATTCATTTAAACCCATTTACTCCGTTATTATTCACTAGGCTTCCGCTCACTATTTATATTATGTATGTAGGTGACCAGGCACGTAACCAGGCTCAAAGTTGATGGCCTGAAATTTCATTTTGTCAGCTACCCTTTGCGTCTCCCGAGGAGGTTCCAGATTAAATCAAGTTTAGTGGCTGTTTTTGTGAACGTAATTGGCATTGTCTCCTTTGATTTATAGTCAAGATTTTGTTAATATGTACATGGAGTGACGTGTAAATATTGTATCTTTTGATGTCACTTGTGAGTTTATAAAAGTATAAGATTATCTGTCCCAATTATGTCTTCACAGCTCAATGGACTATGTATATTTTATATATTTGCTTCCTCAACCCCCGAATTATATTTTATTCTGTTAAAAGGCCTTTGGTAATCTAAGGATTACTGGCTGAACTTATAGGGGCGGGTTTGGGTTGTGACAGTATTTTTCAACGACTTAAAAAAAAAGAACATCTAAGAAATGGAACAAATCATCTCCTTAATCACATTCCGTGCCTAAATGTCATAATAAGTATTGGAATCAATGTATCCACTGTGTAGTCGATTAGTAGCCATAAATTTCAACAACCTATACATATATCATTGGCATTGTAACAAAAAAAAAAAAGAATTTCGTTGGACATATCTATCCAAATTGACAAAGCATCATCCTAAATAATATTGTTCACATAAACCATGCAAATGTTGTCCATCACATAAGCCATCCATGAAGTCTGCCATTGTTTGCAATTTTCTTTTTCTAATAAAGGGGGAAAAAATAACACTATTCGCAAAATAATGGGCTGAAAAAAGTAACACTATTTGCAAAAAAAAAAGCAACACTGTTGACAAAATAATGTTCGCAAAGTTTGGTCAACCATCATTATCTGTGTCTATTTGCTGGCTGTCATCATGGTTGGACCCATCAGATTCCTGCTCACTATCATTAGTACTAGTTGAATTCTCAGAATCTTCACCACAAAAGGCTTTCCGCATTTGTTTAGTTCTAACTTGACCTTCCTCATGTCTTTCTTGTGCTGCAAGTCCTACACTCGTACGTACCCTATTAGCAATTAAAATCAAACAAATCAACAAAAAAACACAATTGCCAGTGCGTTTCTATAAATTAAAATCAAACAAATAAATTAACACACTTGCCAGTGCCTTGCTATCAATTCAAAACAAATAAATTCAGAAAATAAATTAAAATCAAATGAACAAATAAGCACAACAGCCAGTGCTCTGCTATCAATTATATGCAAATAAAAAAAAGCACACCAGTAAGTACCCTACTATCAATTAAAATTAAATAAATAAATAAAAAAGCACACCCGCTAGTACCCTGCTATAAATTAAAATTAAACAAATAAATAAGTACACCCGCCAATGCCCTACTATTAATTCAAATGAAATAAATAAATAAAATAACACACTCACCAGTACCCTTCTATTAATTCAAAAAAAAAAAAAAGCACACCTGCAGGTATCCTACTATCAATTAAAATTAATAAATAAATAAAAAAGCACACCCGCCAGTGCCATACTATCAATTCAAAGTAAATAAATTCAAAAACACATAAGCAAGTATCCTACTATCAATTAAAATGAAACAAATAAATAAAATAGTACACCCGCCAGTGCCCTGCTATTAATTAAAAAAAAAAAAAAAAGACTGCAATATATGGACCTTGACCTGAAGAAATTTATGACCACTTCCACAGATATTGCCAAGAAGAACCAAGTGATAAAAGTGAGTGAGTTTTGCTATTTTTTGGTACCATTTTGAGAAAGATTCGATGCATGACTTGGGTATGATAATAGTGAAGTGGAAATGACACACTCCATGAAATTCTAATACGACTTGAATGTCAACAATTGTTATCATTCAGTAGCATGCAATTTTCTAGTAATGCCACCCTAGTGAAATTGGTGATAGATTGTAGCAAGCACATGCTTAAGCTAGCAGACTTTGGATCAGCCAGGGAAATTAGTGTTCCTCTTCAGACATATATCAAAGGAGAAAAGGTATTCATTTGTACATTATTCTACCCTTGCCTTATTTTTAGCTTTAAGTCCTCTCAAACAATTTATATTTATGACAGGTAAGAGATTGCCTGTTTCGACTTTCATTCTTAGTAACTAAATGGTATTCTGACACTGCCTATTAGAAGGTGATTTACATTACTTCTTTATTCTTTTGTAACATGTTTTTTAGTTAGAAATATATGCTTTGATAAATATTTAGTACGAACTCCTTTTCTTTCGCTTCACATGTTGCTTGTAAACGCGTACTTGCAAATGAATTCAAGTTACTTGCTATATCTAACACTAGAGAAAGAATAATGGGTTTGTAGTTGGTTTCTTCACATAACGGGACAACTCTAGCCAATTAGGCAGAAAAATTAGGCAAGACTTGTTAATTCTAATTAGTTTTCACCAATTATAAAACCACATAAGCATATTAAACTAAAAGAGAAAGCTAAAAAACTATTATTAGGAGAAAAATAGCATAAAAATTTAAACCAATCACATCAGTAAGAACAAATATTTAAATTCATACAATCAATTAACCAAAAAATAAAAAAATAAAATTGTGCTTATGGATGCTCTTTTATTTTTTGTTTTTTAAACATAAGAGTAAAATGGCAGAACTTAGTGAATAAGATAAGGTTATAAAAAAAATATGAAGGATAGAGTACAAATTTAAAAATAAAATAAAATATGCATACTGCAATCACTTTGTAACAAGATGACCAACAAAATTGGTTATTATGAAAAAATATATATGCTTGTATGGGGCCTTGATTCAAACGTCTGTTCCACATCAAAAACACATCCAAACATCAATTAATTCAATTGTTTTGAATTCTCCACTAGTCATTGTGGCATATCTTCTCATACAGTTGGGGTAGTTCTTCAGGTTGCAAGTCTGTGGTACAAGGCACTTGAACTCGGCCAAAAATACTCTACTCCAGTTGATATTTGGTCTACAAGTTGTGTATTTGTTGAGCTGGTGATCCAACAGCCTCTTGTCGATGGAGCTACTGACTTTGTTCAAGTGATCAAAGTTTTCAAGTGAATTTTAATATTTGTTTTCGTTGCATTAAAAATATGATTCCACTTGATTGTATTCAATTGACAAAATCAAATCAAAACATGGTGTATAAACAGGACTTTCAATTATTCGTACACACCAACTGGACAATTTACAAAATCACATCAATAGCTTTGACTTGTGTCCCTAGCTTGTCTGAGAGCTAGATTTGCCTCATTATTTTCTCTCTTGCCTTTATCGTTCTTCAAATTAGCTTTTATATAACTTATATATATATATATGCAAACATGCCCACTGATTGTTATAACTTCTTAATGCCATTTAATGGTGTAATTCTTACAATTTTCTTTATAATGTGAAGCATTATAGGAAGGCCAAATGAGGAAACTTGGCTTGGAGTGACTTCAATATGTGATTTTCTAGATTCTTTTGCAAGTAGTGAACCTCAGGTAATACTTTATTTTTATTTTTTTGGAGACTAAAATCTTGTATAAGAAATAATGCTTCTGCCTTGTTTCTTCTTCTGCCATGCAGAATCTGGCCGAAGTAGTCTCGGGTCTTGAACCGACCGAACTTGATCTTCTCTGCGTAAGTTTCTAATTTCACCATATTTTATTAACAATCAAATATTTCAATTTATCAAATGAGTCTTATTATTCTTGCTAAAACCAATGCCCCCATAGCCCCACATATGGGACTGACTGAAATATTTGGATCTATTGGGAAATGGGTAGTTTCGAAGAAGGAGATTTCGGTCTAGGGTTTCATAGAATGGAGATGGAGAAATGGAGAGAAATAAGTTGCACACAGAGAGAGAGAGAGAGAGAGAGAGAGAGAGAGAGAGAGAGAGACCTTGAGGCAAAGTCGAGGGCAGGTTATGTCCGTGGGATAGTCTTTGACGGTGAAGAAGAGCTTCGGAGTCGTGTCTGAAGAACAGAGCATTTTGGGCAAACAAGGTGAAGAGGGTTTGTGGAACATAATAGAACAATCGGAAAAGAAAATCGTAACCGGTTGAATAGGTATACAATATTTCCAATCAAATTATTTAATGGTGGAGATCAATTTGTAAATATCTAATGGTTTAAAATAAATGTATATATGATGTGCACTATTTAATGAGGTGCACATCTTGACAACTCCCTAATTTTTTTGGGAACAATTACAAAAAACTTCATGTTTGAACTTTCTAATAAGATAAATCTTAAGTTTTTAATTTTTTTCAATTTAATCATAATCTTTTGATTTACTTTCAATTTAAATCATTAGCTTATTTTTATTAAGTAAAATCAATTAAAAAAGAATATTTTAATTATTAAATTTAATGTAAATATACATAAAATGTCTAGAATATTATTTTTCATTAAATTTAATGATTAAAATACTCATTTTTATATCGATTTTACTTAAAGAAAATAGTCAAATAATTTAAATTGAAAATAAATCAAAAAATTGAGATTTAAATTGATAAAATTAAAAATTCTAAATTTATTTCATTACAAGCTTCAAATATTGTATTTTTTTTAATATCTTTTTTTTCTATTTTTTTTTATAAAAAACTAAAAATTAATATAAAAAAAATCATTTCACAAACAAACTTTTAATTTTTTTTATTTTGACAAATTTCGCTTTCGTAATATGTGCATATATTCTTTGGAGATTAAGGCCAAATTTGGTATCTACTAAATAATACAAAAAGTCAAAAAGTCACTATCCTATTTAAGTCATATTATCTTATTTAAATCACATCACCTCTCTAACACATCACATCAAACCCAACCCATATAAGCCAATAAGTCAAAAAGTACAATTTTTTAGAATATCCCAAACCAACCTTAATTATGTAAACGCCCTATGATTTATGTACTAAAATAAAAGTGGGATTTGGTCAAAACCTCCTCATAATAAAATTTTAATACATTAAAGATAAGTATAAAAAAAATTTCTTAAAAAGTCTAACCCATATCATTGTTATCAAAATATTAAACTTCAAAAAAATATAATTTTTGATGTAGATGTTGATTTTTAATAAAATTAGTATTTTGAGAAATCTCTTATCAAGATCTATCAAATAAGATCCATATTGATTATGAAATTCTTAAAAAAAAAATATTACTGTCGAAATTGATATAAACAATAACATGTTACTCTGATTTACAGTAACATGTTACTCTGGCAATATTGTCTGAAAAAAAAAAAGATATTTTACTTTACCGTTACTCAATGATATGTTTTCTCCTTGGGGGTTTATGAAGCAAAAAAAAAAATTAGACTAATAGATTGATTTAATAATGATATCAAAATGATCGCTATATTTGAGTTTTGAAAAAATAAAAACTAATTTAATGAAAATAAAAACAACCATCCATTATATGATCATCATCCAAATACATAATAAAAAACAATTTGGTAAAATAAATAATTGTGTAAATGATTTATCAATTTTACATAATTTTATCTTTGGTAGGTAGAAATAATTTTTAAAATCCAAAAATATTTCTTTGACATTTATTTTTATCAAATTGACGACTTTGCCTTTGAAATTAAGTAATGATATTTTTAATTGTCCTTATTTAAAACAAGATTCAAAATTTAAGAACAAATGTGTCACAATTGAAAAGTTAAAAATCAAAGTGACACAAATTCTAATTTATAGAGACTGTTAATATAATTTGCCCTTGAATAAACAAACCTAAACCACAATTCAGTAACAAATTAAAAATTTAAACATAATATTAGAGTAACAAATTATTAATATTTTTAAGTTGGGTTACCAATTGGACAAATGTTGCCTTTTAACACTGGGGCTCACAAAAAGGATTGTTTGAATTGTAATTATGAATTAATAGCTACCTTACCTGGACCACATGTGTATAAAAAACGGCATTTTTAAAGACGATATTTAAAAAGGAAAAAAAATTACAAAAAAAAAAAAAAAAAATCTTGTTAACCAGTATTCTAAAGATATTAGTTAACAAAAATTGAAATTGATTACACATTTTTATGAAATGCACAAATACAGTTATTCAAGCATATTAACTAATGTATTTGTGACACTAATTTATAAAATCTTTATAGAAAAAGACAAAAGTTAAAGACTGTGCCATTGGGCATTATTCAATGTTAAAATTGAGATAAAAAATATTTTGAAAAAAAAAATGAATTGTTTTGAGTAAAAGCTGCATTAAAATTTAATAAAAAAATATCTATGTTTTTTTTTAATTTTTAATATTTATCTTCTAGAGTAACGCTTGGAATCTCAAAAGTTCTACTAAAATTTATACCAAATGTCTCACATGAGTGTGAGACTCGTACCATGTAGCTTCTATATGGGTCCCATGAGACATTTGGTAGAACTTTTTGGATATCTACCATTTTTGTGTCTTTATCTTTATATCCTAAAAATACAATAAAATAAATAAATAAAGGGTAAATTAAAAATATACCCCCTGAGATTTATTTAAAATACGAATTATCTCATGTGGTTTGGAAAATTACAAATACCTTCCTAAGGGTGTAAATCCGGCTCGGCCCACGTCGGCCCTCGAGGGCTCTGGCCAAAATTTGGGCCTGGCTGGGCTGGGCCACGGGCCAAAAATTAGGCCCAAGCCCAAGCCTAGGGATATTCGGGCCTTGGGTGGGCCGGGGTTGGGGCTGGGCTTGGGCGGCCTGATCATTTTTTTTTTGTTTTTAAAAATTTTTTTTACTAAAATTTTATTATTTTCTACTAAAAAAGACATTGGGCCTTGGCGCGAGCCGGGCTTCAGGTCGGGCCTTTAGTGGGCCTCAAGCAGGCCAATGGGTTGGGTCATGGTTCGGGTTTCAAATTGATGGCCCAGGCCCAGGCCCAGGCCCTAGCCCAAGCCCAGGGGCTTGGACTGGGCTCGGGTCCGGACCCAAACGGGTCAGGCCGCAGGCAAGCTTTGGGCCTCCCACGGGTCACAGGTCATTTTTACACTTCTATACCTCATTGTTAGAATTTTTTATTTAATAGAATTAATTGAAAAAGTAAAATTTCTAACTGTTCACTTATACAATAATAACATTATCTGAATTATTAATTAAAATAAAATTTTAAAATTATTAAAAATTATTAATTAACTTGATAATTTATAAATAAAATGATCTATTTGTTATAAAATTAAAAATCTTAGAGAATATAATGTAATTTTTAAAATCACAAAAATAATTTATAATTTAAAGTAAATATCAAGCGATACATTTGTAATTCACTCTTAAATAAACAAACATTAACACCTCAACCTATTTAACTACCCCCAAATCACATTTGGATGAGCTTTTAACAAAAGTCAAAATTACTTGGAATGTCATTGATTACCTAATTAATTCCTACCTTCCAACTAATCCCCATACCAACAAACCTAGCCAACAAACCTAGCCAACAACTCTAAGGCCTTATTTGTCATAACTTCAAAAAGTTAAAAAATTAAAAAGTTACTATCTTATTTAATTCAGATCATCTTATTTAAGTCACATCATCTTATTTAAATCACATCATTTTTCTATCACATCACCTTAAATCTAACCCATATTTTATAAAAAATCAAAAAATACACTTATTTAGATCATCAACGAAAATGATTTGACGATTTTTGGACACGTTCATGCGGCGTCCAAACTTAATATTTATCAATTAAAATAAAATTCTATATTTTATTCTGAGAAATTTATTAGAAAATCTTTTTTCAAGTGTTTGTATCCTAATTAATTCATAAAATTTTCTTATATTCTGATAAGTCTTATTATTTGGGCATTTGATCTACCAAATCCTAATTCTCATATTTAAGATATTTTATGGATATTTTTACCCTTACAAATATTTTTTAGCAATTTGGTGATGTGAACATTCATATTTTACAATGTGAATATTCACATTGACATGTTAATATTCGCATTGATGGTGTGAACATTCATATCACGAAGCATTCACAATGTAAATGTGAATATTTTTAGAAATATTTTGGTAACTATGTCACCCATAGGACTTATTGAAATAGAAGAAAATAATGTGGACTAAATGGAATATAAGTAGGTGAAAAAAGATTTATGAAAAAGTGTCCCTTTTATTTTAGAATTTTAGAAAATAACTTAATAATTGTTTGGGAAGAAGGATTGAGTTGGATTTGGGGCTATTTTAGTCACAAAAAATAAAATAGACTTTTTAGCTTAATAAGACAAAATATCACATCCAATCCATAATTATTACATTCTTTCTCTCACAAAAAGTTAAAAACACCAAAAAATCCTTTCCAAACGAGACTTTTTAGTCGCAGGCTAAAATAGCTAAAAAGTCAAAAAGTCAACCAAATTCCCAAACGAACTCTTAATAATGTTGCATTTGTAAATTGATTGTTTTAATTAATTTTTTATAAAAAGATGTATATAAAAATAAAAATAAAAAAAATAATATAATAACTTGGGCTAGGCTTCTCTCCAATTTAAGATTGGACTAGAGCGTATTATTGGACTCGTGGAGGCCCAAAATGAGTTTTATTTCGATAATTTGAATTATTCAATACGGAGAACTCGTTAAATACTTTATCCTTGTCAAAAATCACGTTGATCAGATATCGATAACTATTTGATCGGATCAGATTTCTATCAACGGTAAATATAATTTTCAAAATAAATTGTTGACAAAAATATGATTCGATCAAATAGGTATCGATATCCGATTAATGTGATTTTTTATCGGGATAAAGCACTTGACAAATTCTACACATTTAACGGTTCAGATTATTAAAAAAAGGGCTCGTGGTGGGCCTCGTAAATCCAACAATACCGTCTAGTTCACAAAATAGACTGAAGATAAGACTGACCCTAATAACTTATAGTGACTTTTTACTAAAAATTATGATTCCCAAAATGAACCTAAGTATTAGTAAGTGATAAATGAGATAAATATTATTTGAACACCATCAAATAACTATTTTCACACCCACCCTCAACGTCTGGAGAAATTTAACATTTAGGATTGTTTTGGAAAGTGTTAACTAAATTTAATTTTTTATTTATTATGAAGAGACGTATAAAAATGTTTATTTAGGAAGTAAGTTAAAAATTAATTTTTTAATTTTTTTTTAAAAATATACAAAAAAAAAAAAAACTAGAAAGTTAATATAACTCAAAAAAAAAAATTAAATTATTAAAATATTAACTTTTAACCATATTATTAAAATATGCCAAAATAAAAAGATAATATATTTTAAATAAATTAAATTTATAAGTATCTCCAACGGTGCATCAATTTTTTCATCAAATTTGAGAAAAAGTTTCTTTTGATGTCAAGTGCTTCAATGGAAGATTTTGGAGCATCATCAAAACACTGGTCAATTGGCAGACGATCGAGTGGATGTCTCGCCGGTCAACTGGCTAGTGTAATTTTTTCATCTTTTTTTGCCTTGAGATGATTATTTGGGAACATACAATGATAATGCACAATGATTTGATAAAAACTCAATTTGATGTAAGAAAAATAAAATTCTAAATTTAATACCTATTTAATAAAATTGTTAGAATAGAAAAAAAGAATTTTTGTTTATCAAATTTAAATTTAATAACAAATCTAAATAACCATTAGAAATGGTCAAATAAACAAGAGCTCATAAACTTGAGTTGGAACCATCAAGTTATTTTCCCCAATACCTAATCCTTCAATCAAACCCCATCATCATTTTTACTATTGATTTGGTAAGTCTCCCTTCCTAGACCCTTGCGCCGTCATTATCAAGACAAATCAGGCAATGAAGAACTCTTTAAAGTTTCGTTTGGTATTGGTTATTGCAGTTAATTTTTGGGTGTGGCTTTGCTCCAGTTCAAGATCAAATTGGATTATGTTGTTAAGTTCGTAGAGATTCATCACGGATCTTATTTTAATAATCTGAACCGTTTGATGTGTAGAACTCGTCAAGTACTATATATTTGTAAAAAATCACATTAATCGGATATCGATAGCTATGTGATTTACACAGTTTTTTATCAATCGTTAATTTATTCACCGTCTATTTTTTTTATACAAAATTGATTTGATCACATAGCTATTGATATCCAATCAATGTGATTATTTACAGGCATATAGTAATCGACAAGTTCTACACATTGAACGGTTCGGATTATCAAAACGGGACCCGTGGTGGGCCCCCACGGCCCAACAGTACGGTCCAGTTCGATTTTGGATTGGACCAAAGCCAAACCCTTAATTTTTTTGTTAAGATTTTTTTAGTTTGGTTTGGTTTGATTTTTATTTTTAGTTTTTTTTTAAAATTTTTGTGAGAAAAAAAATGTAATAATTATGATTTAGATGTGACATTTTATTTTATTAACTTGTATAGACTATTTTATATTTTTGTGTTTTTTTAACTTCAAAATACTTACCAAACGGGGACGGTTAGGAATACTTAACTTTAATTGACACAATTACCCCTCTCCTTGCACCTACCTGTCATGTTCTCATTGGTCCCCACTCCTCGCGGCACTTAATGTAATGTGTTAGGTTCCTTTGTAGTAAGTACTTTACAGTGATCTCATGTCACAGTGATTGCAATATGGTGGGTTAATGCAACGTGGTGGGTTAGGTTCCTCTGCAATAAGTAATGTGACATGTATCTAAACATTAATTATAATAAAGACACAATATACATTCAAATATATATGCAACCGAACAAACACACAAATGTTATCTGTTATATGGTATATGTGGATTAATGTTATACACTAAATGTAACATGCATCGTAACTATAGCGATCCCGGGTTTTACCCCTTGTTGTACAGCGGTCCGGACTTGAGTCCGTGGACATTAATAGTTGTTATTCTCTTGTTTACGTCCTTTCACACTTTGTTTTGAGTTACAGGATGTGTTGGGCAGGTTTGTTATAGGTTGGTTGTGTCTGGGAGCCAAGTGTTGCTGCCCAGAATTCTGGACCTTCGCTCGAG